>VXBX01006275.1:73128-103188 GCA_013400415.1 Scytalopus superciliaris | reverse complement strand
CGTCCCACACTGCTGAGAGAGGCCGGGGGGTGCCACGGGGCTGCTCCGAGGGCTGGGGCACCTCTGCTGGGGAGCCAGGCTGGGAGAGCTGGGGGTGCTCAGGCGGGAGAAGGGAAAGCTCCGGGGAGAGCCGAGAGCCCCTTCCAGCGCCTAAAGGGGCTCCAGGAGAGCTGGAGAGGGACTTTGGATAAGGCAGAAAGTGGCAGGACAAAGGGGAATGGCTTCAAACTGACAGAGGGCAGGGTTAGATAGGATGTTGGGAAGGAATTGTTCGCTGTGAGGCTGGGCAGGCCCTGGCACGGGTTGGGCAGAGAAGCTGTGGCTGCCCCATCCCTGGGAGTGCCCAAGGGCGGGTTGGACGGGGCTTGGAGCAATCTGGGATAGTGGGAGGTGCCCCTACCCCCCGTACAACCCTGTGGGGCTGCACAGGGGGCCGGAGGGTGTGCGGGCCCCAGGCTGGACCCCCCTGTAGATGGCACTCGTACTCTGTGCGAGGGCAGCGCATCCCCCGGGAGATGCCGCTGAGCTCTCCCCAGCTGGCTCCTGGCAGAGGGAGAGCTCCCATCCCTCCTACTGCACAGCCCTGGCCAAGCAGCGATGGTTGGGAGAGGGACCTGACTGTGCTGGCAGAGAGCGGCCGCGTCCTGCCCCGGCGGGGCTGCGCATCATGTGAAAGCACGGGGATGTGCTACGTGTGGCCTCGGGCTGCACAGTGAGATCTTGGTAACCAGAATTCCCACCGTGTTCTGTCCCGGGGCAGCTGAGTCACCGAGGGTAGAGTCACAGAATCCGTAGGGTTGGAAGGGACCTCTGGAGGTCGTCCAGTCCCAACCCCCTGGCCAAGGCAGGGTCACCTAGGGCAAGTGACACAGGAACTCATCCAGGAGGGTTTTGAGTGTTTCCAGAGAGGGAAGTATGGAACAGATCGGTGCTAAAGCTCTGCTGGGTGTCTGTCTCCCAAATCTGCCCCTTAGGTACCAACAGCTGCCAGCCTGCAGTTCTGTATGGCAGCTTGCATGGAGCGGGACAGACCTCTGGGATCCCCTCAGGACAAGGGCTGCTCCCTGGGTGTGTGAGACATTTCTGCTCATCCCAAAAACAGCAGAGGTGTCTCCAGACCGAACCTGAGCTCCAGACCCTCTCCCTGGCATGACACTTTGAGCTACCTCGAAACTTCTCATCTTGGTCCTATGTTTGTGAATGCAAGTTCCCTCCAACCCGCCGTCTGGAGTCTGCAGCATCTGGAAAGCCTCCAACCCTTGGCAGGGTCTGGCTGTGGAGCGAGGGGGTGCCATTTTGGAGAGGCCCACTTCTATGAGGGAGGAAGAAACAAGTCCCAACAAGGGGACCTTCTGGAGCGCCTTGGAAGCGGGCAGCTGCCTGTCCCGTGTGTGGGGTCGGGTCACGCCGGTCCTTGGCGTCAGAGACACGCTCGAGCAGCACTGCTGCCACTGTGAATGTGGTTTGTAACACTGCGATGCAAAGATGGTTCCTGACCACAAGTATGGCCGGGGACGTGTCTCAGATTCCAGAGCACGCAGTCACTGATGCCGAGCGCTGTCACCCCATCGCTCCCGGCCTCCAAGTGGGAACCCATCACCCTGCCAGTGCTGGCCTTCTGCCGTGACCGGCCTCACCCAGGCCCCACCACTGCCTGGTTGGCAGCGGGTCCCCGAGGACCAGAATGCCATGAAATCCTCATGCCTGCAGCCCCGTCTGCCTGCTGGGCATGCCCCCTGCCCCTGCACACTCACGGGCACGGGCCAGATCTGCAGCCCAGCCCTGCAGCTCTTCCCAAGGGTTAACAGGACAGGCGTTTTGCAGAGCAGGGAGGGTTTCTGGCTGACCTTGGCTGGGGCTCAGCGGTGGCGTCGCTCAGCCCAGCCCCCTGAGCATGGAGCCGGTGGCCAGAGCGCTCCACAAGCCTGGGTGGAGGTAGATCCAGAGGAAACTCCACCTCCTCGGGAGCCAACCTGCTATTGCAGGAATTCCCAAAGAAATTCCCGCATGGGCTGATCTGTCAGCGGATCCGTGAACTTTCTTTTACCTCTTGTGAAGGCAGCTACTTGATGTGCTAAAAACAGAGCAGGGGCAAGCCCATTGCTAAAGCGGAGCTCTGGGGAGAGGCTGGGAGGGGGCTTTAGCTGACCCCTGCACCCCTGAAAGTCTCTATACATGGTGCCTTGCTGCAGCTGCCCTCAGCAGGCAGAGCTGGGGGAGCCAGGAGAAGTTTCCTGCAAAATAAAACCCCACAAAATCTCACCTGGTTTTCCCACTGGGCTACAGTACTTCCCAAGTGATTCACAGATGGTTTGCAGTGAAGGGGCTGGATCAAGTTAGATGAGCTTTCCTTGCTTCCACTATCCCCAGTAAGTTCAAGTCACCATTATTCATTTGGAAATCAGCCACCAAACTCCAGTCTCTCTCTGCTCCCAACCACTGGAGGCTTGGTCTCATAAGGCAGAGGTAAGAGGCCCTGTTGGAATCAGCCTTGTCCACCCAGCCCATCATCCATTGAACCCACAGGGAAGCTCTGCTCTGAGACACCCTCTAAATTCAGGGGTGCCCACATCTCCAGGACCTCAGCCTTGGAATCACCACTCAAAGGACTGGCTGTCCTTGGGTGACCCACTGGGCTCTGACCTGGTAGTGAACGACCCCATCCAGGGAACAACAGACAGCCAGTAGCTGGTAGACCCCGAGCCAGGAGATAAGAACAGCCACCATAGGCTTTGTCAAAGCAGCACTTATTTTGGGGACAAGGTTTTGATGCATCTTCACTTCTTTTCACCCTTGTGAGCCTGCCTTGGCAGCAGCAGAGGACCCCTAGCTCTAATCTAAGCATTCACTTGTGCCAGCCCCAGAATGGAGACAGGGATCTGCCTTTTCCCCTCCTCCTTGCTGCAGCTGTTTGATGTTCTTAGTCTCCTAGTGCTGGCACTGGGGACATTTGACCCTGGAGGCCAAAAACCTCCATACAAACACTCAGGAAACCTGGCTAATTTGGCCAAGTGGTGTCTTGCATTTCTATCTTGCAGACTGTCCTGCTTTCTCCTTTGAGGACCCAAAGGACCTCTCCACACCTTGTCTTGTGGCACAGGACCTCCTAATCCTAGTGCAATGGAAAACATCATGGTTCCCAGAAGATACTGCAGGATCCATTTATTCCACTCTGGAAGAGCAGCTCACAGAGGCTCCTTGTCCTCCTTTGCCCACAGCCTCCCACTGTATCTCTCGTGGAGCTGCTGGTGAGCAGCCTGTGCCTGGGGGCACTGCCATCTGGACCTCCTGGGACAGGTCCTGCACCAGGAAAGGCTGCAGGATTTGGCTACAGTGGGCAGCAGCTGTGGAGGGGCACATGGCCAGGACCACCCTGTGTGGTAGCCCAGCCTCTGCCACCCTGCAAAAGAGGGAGCATGGAAGGGAGGACATGGAGTAGATGATGGCTCCCCTGGGTCCTGCTCATCACGAGTGCCAGGGTGGGGTTTGGACCTCCAGCTTTGCAGATGCTCTTCTGAGACGCTGTGGATATTCCCTAAACATCTTCCTCCTAATGATTTTAATTATACTGGCTGCTGTTCAAAATAATAATGACAGGGAGAGGAGTAAATGCTAAGCAGCAGCCTGTCACGCTTTGCGAGGTGCCTCAGGGAACACTGGGCTAGACAAGCAGCCGGCCCAGAGCCCTGCCATTCAGCTGGGTACAGGCTGCCGCATCACACTGGTCACCAGTGGCTCTGGGATGGCCTGTGTGAGCGTGAGAGCCTGTGCAGGCACTCAGGTCTCCTTTCTCTCCCCCTCTCTGTCTTCTTTTATTCTCCTCCATAAAACATAGGAAGTTCAAGCCATTCATTTTGCTATTTGTGTCTCCCTCCCCACGCCCCGGTTCCCTCCCTTGCCCCCTGCAGCCTCTCGGCTTGCTGCTTGCCCAGCATCCTTGACCCCGAGAAGTCTGGTGTGTATGCACTTCCCTTTTGGCCCATGGAAAGCGCCACTCTGAACTGGTGCCTTGATAAGTCTGCTGTGGGAAGGCAGGGGCTCCTGGGCTCCCACACAGGGCTTTCCCATGTAGCGTTTCCTATGCTGTCCCTGTTCCCCTGAGTGATCTCCAGACCCGGGCAGTCTCTCCGGATGGTGGTGCCCCTCCCTGGCAGCAGGTCTGTCCCCCTCAGGGTCCCATGGCTTTCTCTGTGTCAAAAGCCACAGCGCACGGAAGAAGGCATCCTCCTGAGGAGGAGGAGGATGGTTGGCTTCTCATGGACTAACATGGCACCTCTCAACTCACCTGCAGCAAAGGATTGCAAAGGGCTCAAACTCCCCAGCCCTTCCTCGCGGCTCTGGTGCAAGCAGAGCTCTGAAACTCTCTCCCACAGTTTGGCATCAAGGGACCTGTGTCCTATCTGCAAAGGAGCAAGCACATGGCAGAGCAGACAGGACTGGGGTCAAGACCTAAGAGGGGTCAGAGACTGGGTTTGACTGGCAGAGAGGAGGAAATATAGGCTCAGTGAGGAGGACTGAAGCCTTTTTCTCTGAAATACTCCCCTTGAGGTGCTTTGGCAAAGGACAAGGGCCTTGGTAGTTCAGCTGTGGTCTGGTGGTGTGCCAGAGGGCAAAGGCATCATGCTCCCTTGCCTCACTGCCTTCATTGCTCCCTTTGAAGCCCCCTGGACACCCCTTTGCCCTGTGCCATCCAGACAGCAGGGCCCAGCAGAGCCGGGTCTCCGGGGTGGTGCCCTTTGGTCCCCCCAGCGATGGGAGCACAGATAAGAGTGTTCTCCCGCTTGCTGCTGCACCGCTGAGCACCAAGCCCTGATCTCATCAGCGCGCCGCACACTTGCAGCTCGAACAATAACCTCCTTCCCTACCCAACACAATTCCCAGAAATGCACAGCCTCCTGCTAAAGCCTCCCCGGGGGAAAACATGCCAGCCGGCCTGTCGGCACCAGCATGGACATCGCTGCCAGCCGCTGGCAAACGCAGCCCGCTGCGCCCTCGGCGCGGAGGCACCGCTGCGAAAACAAGGGTGTGCTGGGTGGGGTGGAGGGAGAGGCCAAGCTGGAGTCCTGGTGGCCACCCATGAGCTGGCCACCCTCAGGGAATACCTCATGACCTCATGACCAGGTGTCTCTCCTGATCCCAGCCACCCTGTTTACAGCCCCTGGTTTGGGTGCTGTCACCCTGCCCATTCCTAGTGCCTGTTGGGTTCACAAGGGGGTCAAGGGGAAAAACCAAGCCTCGTCTGCCTGAGTTGGGAGGGTAGAGAGAGGACTCTGGACACTCCTCACCCCCATGGGGACCCCTGTCCTGGAGAGGCTTTTCCATATCTCTCAATATCCCTAAGTGACTCAGTCTGCCATACTTTTCCTCATCACATTTGAGTAATTGCTATTGCCTCTTCCAGATAGAATATCTAGACACTCAGGCAGGAATGGCTGGATGCTTGAGGCAGATATTTATCCTGCCCCAGCTGAGCTGGGAGTGGGAGACGGCCATAGGCTGGCATGGCCATCCTTTCTCCAAGGAAGCTCACCAGCCTGTCTGCCAGCACACAAGGCCAAATGTGCCATCCAGGGAGGTGCAGTAGCAGCCCTGCCCGTGCAGGCAGGGGCACAGCAGCAGAGCTGCACCCTCCAGACCTCACAGTGATGCAGCAGATACACGAAATCCCCATACAAAAGGTGCAGCACCATCCTGCAGCCCACATGGATGGGGAGCAGCACCTGGCACAGCAGTGTCCCCAGTGCAGGAGGACCAGCCTTGCAGTGTCCACAGTGCATGAGGACCAGCTTCATGCCGTTCCTTACATGCAGTGCATTGTTCATGAAAACACATGGGGAAGTCCAAGGAGGACAGACTCACTGGCTGCATTGGGCTTCCTGCCTCCTGGCCCCGGCCACTGCCTGACATCATCGCTTCTGGTGGGAATGGCCACCCTGGCCCCACTCGGTCCCTGACATTAGCCAATAATTTCCTGACCTCCTGTCCGGCTTTTCAGCCTCCCACAGCCCCCCATGGTGTAGTGGCTTTTGTACCTGATATATCTGATTTATATATATATATCTAAATCAGATACATATATATATATATAGGCTTGTGTCCTGCCACCATGACACGACAGCTGGCAAACCTGCATTCTCTTCCTCACTACCATGGGCACAAGGGAGGTGATGCTCCCCATCATCTTGCCATCCACATCTGAAGGGACAGGATGGCACAGCACCTTAGTCCTGATGCTCCATCTGCTTCCCACCCTTTCCCAGACCTCTGTGAGCCCCATGGCTGGAGACCTTCCATCTTGCACTTTGGATCCTATATTCCTTAAGCTCCCTCCCTGTGTCTTTCCCGGTGTGTAGCATCACTGATCAGGACTTTGCCTTGGCTGCACGGCACAGCACCAGGGCTGGGGCAGGCAGAGCTGCAGGCATGCGACAGCCCCACGAGCTCCATCCCTCTCATCCTCCCATCCCACTCATCCACCCATAGATTCAATCCAGACCAGGAGTGTGTGTTCTTCAAAAATCCCCTGTTTATATTGGCCAGGAGGGCTGAGGAGGAGGAATGTGGGGGGAAACGACATGGATGTTGGAAGGATGGTCCCTCCTGTGAAGAGCAGACCCCCCCCCATGCACCAGCCCTGTGGAGGCACCAACCTTCTCCCCACCATCCTTGCCCAAGTGACAGCAGGGTCTGGGTGCAGCGTGTGCCACATCACCCATCCACCCTCCACACCCTGGTGCGGGTTTTTCCAAATATACAGACTTTGCAGGGAAAGCATGGAGGATCCTGCAAGCCTCAGGCTGGAGCTGGACAGCCTCCCTTGCCTTGGAGCCATGAGTTTTTTCCCAGGTGACTCCTCACGAGCAGAGCACAACCTTGGGCTGATGCACTGCAAACCTGCCCTTGTCCAAACCCGCTGCCATCAGCACTTTGCTGCAGCTGCTTCCAGTGCTGCTCTAAGAGTTTTTCCTTGCAGCTTAAACCCCCACCGCTGGCTCCATCCTTCTGGCTCCAGCCCACTGGGGATGGAAGGTTTCTCCTTCCCGAATACAAATATAACTGTAATCTGCTAAACCCTTCTGTTGATCCTGACTGCATCCTCCTGTCCTGAGCTTTCCTACAGTGCCTTTTATACCGGTAATAGCACCAGGCTCCTTCTCCCATCATTGTTGACTCAACAATGAAAACTGTTTGTATTATTGTGTCCCCGAAGCTTTGCCAATAGCACATGTGTCCTGAGCTGATAGCAACAGGCTTTGGCAAGGCTGCAGCTCCATCAGATAAGAGCCTTTAACCTTATTTCTGCAGCTTGAGCGCTCCATGAAGGGCCATTCTGTCGTGAGCTTTTCCTTATCCTCCCCGAGCACTTGCAGATCAGAGCGAGATTCCACAGTCCAAGAAGAGGGGTCGTTGGCAAAGGGCAGAGGTGGAGGTGTTCAGGGCAAGCAGCCTGGGAAACAGCCTCAGCTTGGGTGAGGGAAGAGCCCTGGGGGGAGATGGAAAGACAGAGCTGCTTTCCCAGGCAATTTAAGGGCCAAATACACGGCCGTCCCCTGTCCCCTGCCTTCCTCAGGGACCCGCTCCACCCCGTCGTGCTCCACCTTGGCCCGGCTCCCGCTCACAGCAGGAGCAAAGTGGAGGAGAAATGCTGGAGCCCGGAGGCCCTCGCACGCTCCCGGCTGGCCCGTGAACAAAGCCTTTCCCTTGGAGCCCTTCCCTGCAGTCTCCCTCCTGTGCCGGCCCCCTGTGCTCCAGCAGCTCCAGGATCCCCAGCATCGGCACAGCCTTGGGGGTCCACACCATCCTGCTCATCCCACCCTGCATCCCTGCGAACCCCTCCCTGACTGCTCTCGGCATCCCCGAGCTCCGCTGCTCGGGGATTTCACTGCCGCTTTCCAAGCTGCAGCACAAAGGATGCTCTGAAATCAGAAAGTAAAGAAAACAGTGCTGCCTCTGGCAATGTTTTAAATCTCATTTTTAGTCCAATTTATGGGAGGGATGTCACAGTTCTTGGAGTTTTGAGCTGCAAATGCAGCATGTTCTGTTTCCCATCCTTTCATGTCCCTGGTGCAGCACCAAAAAGCAAAAGTTCTTCCTCTGCTGGCAGGGAGGGAAAACTCTCAGGTTGTTCTTTTTATTCTTGGTATAATTATTGTAATTATTATTTATTCTTAGTATTATTATTGCTATTATTATTATCATGCATTTACAGGACAGAAGCACTCTTTCAAAATTATACTGATATATCCTGCCTTTGATGGGGAGATTGTTGTCTCTAAAGTGCCTGAGGAGAGCCTGGGCCCAAGAAGAGGGCCCGTGCCCTGCACAGCACATGGGGAAAACTGAGGCACAGAGCCACTGCAGCACCTACCCTGCTCTGAGCCAAAACTCCTCTCTTTCACTTGTGTTTCCCTGTCTATGTGAAGGCAGGGTTCTCTCAGCAACATCCCCATCTTTTCTGCTGGGTCGTGAAAGCTTTGGTGAAGCAGAGGAGGTCACGAGTTCCTGTGTGCAATGGGGTGGGTTTGGCAAAGTTTGTCACTTCCAGGGATGCTGCAAAGGGCACCCCTTCCTCCAGGAATGCTGCAAAGGGCTCCTCTTCCTCCAGATCTGGCTGTGGTGATGCTCAGAAACCGGGCAACCACCTTTCCATGATCCTGTGAGCAAACCAGCCAGTGTGTGGAAAAACTGAGCAGAAAATACCAGGTTGGGGCCTGCAGACAAAGCAGAGAGAAGGGAGAGGAGGGAGAGGAGTGAGGAGAAGGGAGAGGAAAGTACAGTGCAGCCAGCAGTCGTCTACCATGTGCAGCTGCCCTGTGAGGTAATGCCTCACGCTAAGTTAAACCATGTCAGGAGCCACAGCAGCTCCTGAGAACAGCAAACCTTTCCCAGATGGAGATGTCCTGTGCTGCTGCATCAGCCTTCCTGGCAAGAAAGAGAATGGGTGACCTTCCTGCTGCCAGCTGGGGGGCCTGATGCTCACAGGGGTGCCACCAGTCATTCACTCCCTCACCCCTGCTCACCTGCTGCTGGAGCTTCATTTTAGGGAACAGAAAGTCAATAACCAACTCAGTCCTTGCTGTGAGCTCCTGAGGACTGAGACACACAGCTGAGGTGTAATTGGTCTGTTGCCTTCCTTCATTGTGCTCCTCTCCCCTGCTCAGACGTGGCATCCTCATCCATAATGGTTATCCATGGTGCTTCCAGTTGAATGATGCTTCTGGAGAAAGGGATTAGCAGACACCCGGTGAGGTGTGGAGGTTGGGAACCCACAGAGCCAAGCCCTGGTGAGAAAAGTGTCTGCAAAAGGGAGGCTGCACTTTTCCTGGGGGGTCACATCATCTCCTGGCAGTCCCCAAAGCTGTAGGAGAGGGTTCACCAATCCATGGAGAGAGGCTGTGGTGGAGCTGCAACCGGCCGTGCTGCTTGTGGGCATGGGTGGCTGCAGGGCCACAGGTGGGTAGCCCTGACCCACTTCCTCAAAAATCCAGGCTCAGAAACCCTCCTAATTGCAGTTTTCCTTTCCCCAGCACCCGAAAAGAGGTCAGGCAGACCAAAGCAGCCAGCCTGAGCATGCAGAGGGAGCAGGATCCCGGTTCTTGGCTGCATCTCCTGCACAGACACCAGCAAGCAGCATTTTCTGCCAACTTGAGCGATGGAAGCAACGAATAACCCCGGCATGCCCAGGCTCTGCACAGCCCAACTGTCAGCCAGCTGCCTGTTCCTGGGAGGATGCAGTGCCACAGGCAGGGAGCATTTTCTTGCTGTAATCAAGAAAAGAAATTGTGCCGATCGGAGCAGCTGAATGGCAGCCAAATCTGCTTCTCGGCGGCTTTTCTACACTCTGTATTCATGTACTTGGCATGAGTAGCTCTGCATTGAGGTAATTCATTAATGCTCAACCAAAAATGTGTTTATGGGAGTCTTGAAATAGTTGGTAGAAGTGTAAGACTTTCCTTCCTAAAAGCCTGGGCTCTCTCTGTGATGGGAACTGGGTATTAAAGCAACGAGTGTTGCTGCAATCAGCTGCCAGGGAAGCGTCTCCAGGCAGTGCATGTGCCCTGCATGCTCCAGCACGCTCAGTTCTGCTTGTGCTGAAACCTTTGCCTGGATTTAGTCTGGCCATAAGCACCGTGGGTGGGATTTGCAACAGCTCTGCTCATGCTCGGGGTGTGGGGTCTTCACCCTGGGTTTCACAGAGAGCAGGCTGAGGAGCAAACACAGGGTGTGGTACCCTGAGCTGGTGGGGCCATCACAGAGTCTCAGTGCTGTGGCAGAGGGGCCTGTGGCAGGGCAAAAGCAGAGAAAGGGGAGGCAGGAGAATCTTGGTGAGGTCCAAGGGCTCTAGCCATTGCCCAGGAGGCCGCGGCAGCTGTGCCTGTGTGGAGCAAACAGCTTTTTCGGGTTAGCTGTGGGTTTCGCTGCTCGCACAATGGGTATCGCTGTTGTCGTTCCAGTTAAAATCCTGTATAAACAAGGCTGACCTCTGGTTATTGAAAAGAGCTGAAAATAAAGACAACTTTCTCTGCTTTGTTGGACGCAGTGTCTGATTGCTGGGCTTGGTCGACGCAATCCCTGCCGTGCTCCCGGCTCAGCTCCCGTGGCTGGCAGGGACCTGCCGGCGTGGTTGGCAGCAGGGCAGAGTGGCAGCGAGCACCTGGGCAGAGAGCCACCATGGCCCGGGACACCTTCCCACCATCCCCAGTGCCCTTCACTTGTCAGAGGGAGCTGGAAGCCAAGAAAAAAGAGCAAATGAGGAGAAAACAGCTGAGCCGGGCATTCCCTGGACTGGGATTGGTACAACCACCTGCTCTCCCCTACTTGGGTGAGAGTCTGGTTCCTAGCTGGGGACATGCCACCCTTGCACAGGAACATGGCTGGAGCCAGGATGCTTCTAACACGGATGCTGAACCGTGTCTGCCGGCGCCCAGCAGCCCCCGGCCGCCTTGCTCGGCATTTTCCATCTCCGCCTGACCCACTGAACCATTTGTGCCTGAGGAAACCGGGCACTGAGCTGGGCCCTGGAGAAGGGGAGGCTCCAGTGAACGCAGCATTTCCCAGCGGATGACTTCAGCCTCCCAGCCCTGAGTCCTTTGCTCTCCAGGAAGCGCCTTTCTTTGGGAATCCTTTGTTCCAGCAAGGCTGGAGTAGCCCCAGCCCCAGAGGAGCCTGCAGGACCTACTGGCACAGGGGCACCTCTTGAGGCACCAGGGCAGCCACCAGGAACATCCCCACTCTCCTCAGCCACTCCAAGGATCCCCATTTCTTTTGGGATGAAGAAGCGGGTATGGGTGTGGGTCACGTCCATCCCACCTGGCTGCACTGCTCTGGGTAGCTGTGCAGTGTGGCCTAGCAATAATTATTAGCTATAATCAATAACACGTCTCTTCCTTTGAACTATCTCATTCATTCAGTCTGTCACACCATGACACTAGCCACATACTGGTTGTAATTGCGTGGTGATTAATTAATTACCAGCATGAACATATCTAGAGGTGAGGCTGGTCCATGTGAGTGAAGAAAGGTGGTGTTTGGCATCACAGGAGGGTACAGCACCTGCACCCAGGCACCAGGCCAGGGGACCCATCCTCTCTCTGCCCCTGTCCCATCACTTGCTCCCCATGTGCCCTGCACCCTCTACAAAATGGGGTTAAAAAGCAATTTTCCCTTCACAGTTTGTGTCCTTGCTTCTGCTGTGAATCACAGGCCTGTCAACATCCACCTGCCACCTCTCTTATCTGAATGCAAATTTGGGAGGTAAATCCCTTGGATTTGGTTGCACAGACACAGCCTGAGGCTCCTGTACCAACCTGCAGCAGGAACAGCCATCAGGCTCATCTGGCAAAGCTCACTCTGCCCTTCTTGCCATCTCCACTAGCCCTGCATTGAGCCCCAAATCCCCAACACCGTTTGGGATGATCCAGGTGGTGCCACATCTATTTTTAGGCGGGTGGGAACTCGGCGTTGGACCTGCCTGGGAGGAATAACTGGGAGCGAGCAGCTAGCCTGGGGGCGGGGAGGGAAAATGCCTTTGTGCTGGGGAGCCGTCCCGCCACGCTTCCTCTGCTAGGTGTGGTGCTGGGCTGTGTGGGATGCTAGGAAGGGAAGCCAGGGGCCGGGGTGGGGTCAGCCAGCTGCCAGCTCAATAAAAATGAGGAGAGAGAGAGAAAAAAATTAAATTAAAAAATACACAACTCCTGAGAGCTGTGTGCTGGGCTCGGGTCAAGCTCACCCGACTGGAAGGCCAGTGAGGAGGGTGTGGGGAGAGGTCAATCGGCTGGCACGCACTGATCCTGGCTCTGCCCAGGGATGTCCAGAGCTGCCTCCCTAGGCACTGCTGCAGATGCAGTTGGTGAGGAGTCAGTGGGTTGCCAGCACCCCATGTTGCATCCCCATGGGTAGCAGGGCAAAAGGAGGAGGTTTATGTGTTGCTCCCTCTCCCAGAAAAGCTTTGCCAGGCACAGACACTGCAACTTCACCCACACCTGGCTGGGTGAGAAGGATTTCAGTGTTCAGAGTGACGCTCTCCTGTGCTGGCTGCTGGGAGGGAAGCAAAGAAGGGTAGCATTGCCAATGATGGCAGGCAGAACACACCCTCTATGCCCCTCATGGGCTGGGTTAGATATTTTTTGGATGCTTTGCCACCAGGTATTTTTAAGAGCTTTGCGTGCTGCTCCATCCCCCTCACAGCTCCCCTTCCCATGCTTTGCCTCCTCCAAAAACCATGCCACCCACCATGGCTCTTCCCTCATTCCATTTTTTTTTTTTTTCTTTTTTTTTCCTTTTTTTTCCTTTTTTTTCCCTTTTTTTCCTTTTTTTTTCCTTTTTTTTCCTTTTTTTTTTCCTTTTTTTCCTTTTTTTCCTTTTTTTTCCTTTTTTTTCCTTTTTTTTCCTTTTTTTTTTCCTTAATAATACAGCGCCAATAACAAATGCGTGCATCCCTCCTGCAAGGCTGGGTTTGCAGACCCAGTGCAAGGACGGGTTTCACGTGTGCTTGGAGGTCAAAGCACCCAGCTTTCCTCCACGGGCAAAGGAAATCCCAAACCACCCTGTTGCAACAGCAGCACTGCCCTGATCCCAGCCCCTGCACAGGGAGAGCATCTCAGAGCAATCCCATGTGAAGAAAGCCCATGCCTGAATCAGCTGCACAGAGAGCATAGAGAGCACAAGGCTCTGCCTTCCCCAGGAGGGTTTACCCCAGCTTTTATCACCATTTCCAGAGCAGGGAAAATCGGAGTTGCCCCCACTCCCATCTTGCTGCAGCTCATCCCTACAATGTCCCAAATGCCAGCTGGTGGCAGGGGTTCCAATGCCAGCTCTGGGGCAGTTCTGAGCCCACTCAAAGGGTGAGAATGCTGCTGGGGCCATGGGGGAGGCCATGGAGAGGTTGTGACCAGGGAAAGCACCACATGCTTTGCTGAAGCCTGGGAGAAGGACCAGGATCAGTGTCAGGGAGATGTTCCTGGGACATCCCCAGCAGCTGTCCAGACTGACTGCCCCAAAGGCTGTTCAGTTCACCCCACAAGCAGCCACAAGCCCTGGCCTGAGGATCCCCAGCTCCCCCAGCACCCACCTTGCTGCTCCTATGAGAGAGGAAAAGAGCCAAAGCCTCCAGGGGCTCGGCTCCAGACAGCAGCAGGGTCTGCTCCTCCAGCACAGCAATGCTGTGGCTCCCTCTGGATGGGGGAGAGCAGACAGGAGACTCCTTGAAGCTGCATGGGCTCTCCCATGGACTGGTGCTGATTTGCTCTTGCAAAATATTAATAAGAAGCTCCAGGAACGTGAAGGAAATCTCGCCTGAAACCTCTGTCGCTCCTGGCTGGTGATTGAAGAATAAGTAAAACAGGATTTTTTTTTTTCTTTTTCTTTTTCTTTTTTTTTTTTTTTTAAAGGCCTTTGTTTTGTTTAGGGTTAACAGCAGATCAGCTTTTCCAAATCACTTCCAGACACACAGAAACCATGGCATGCAATACCCCACGGCTGTGAGAGGCTGGAGCTCGGCTCTTGCGCAACCTGGTGCCCCAAGTCTTCCTAACATCGAGGTTCACATTTCAGGCTGAGGTCTGGGGCATGCCCACAGCCAGAGAGGGCTCGGGGGCAGGTACCTGGAGTTGGGACATCTTTCCCAAGTGACCCAAATAGCCCGGGGGGTGTCAGAGGGCAGGGGCAGTGAGCCAGCAGATCTTTTTGATTGCAAATGGGTCCCTCAGAGTTCATAACTCCCCAGTGCCAAGGGCAGGAAGGACCTTCAGACCACCTAGCCTGACACTTGGCACTGCAAATCCCTGCTGGATGGCAGCCAAGGGAGCGGAGCAGTGACCTGGTGTCCAGGGGATGTGCTGCTCCGGCCAGGCTGCCGATGGCAGCGTGTTGTGTGTGCACTGCCACCCCCAAGGCATCAGAGAAGGCACCGCAGTGTCAGCCCCAGCAGCGCCGGGGGTTGGTTTTAGCTGCAATTACCTGGATGCTGGTGAACCCACCGGTCCTCAGTAGTCCCTAGATACATATTGCTCTTCATGTGAGCGGTGCTTAAAATCGAGGAGCTGTTTCTCCCCCCAGCACTGACATTCCATCAGAAAACTGCTGGGGGAAGAGGGCTTGCCCCTGCCTTTACCCCAGGGCTGCTCCCGACCCCGGACGGGGAATGCTGGCCAAAACACACACATGGAATAAGTCATGAGAAAAACAAACGCCGAGCCCTGAGCGTCCCTGTGCTCCTGCACACCGCCTGGCAGGCAGAACCGCACGGCGGGTGGCAGGGGGCGAAGGCAGGGCAGGGAGCAGAAAATGAAATAGAGAGGAAGACGAGAAAGAGAGAAATAGAGAAAGAAAGAGAGAGAGAGAGAAAGAAAAGAAAAGAAAGAAAGAAAAAGAAAGAAAGAAAAATTCAATAACCCTCCTCCCTGGAAGGAAGGGAACTGGGCAGCAGCGTCCCCACCGGTCCCAGCTCGGCCCTCCCCGGGTGGCTCTTCCTGCTGGTGCCTGGGGACGCCCCCCTTCCTCCTCCTCCTCCTCGTCCCCCTCATCTCCTCCTTCTCCTCCTCCCCCTCATCTTCTCCTCCTCCTCTCCCTCTCCTCCTCCTCCTCCCCTCGCCCCGCTGATTGGTCCAGCCCGGCTATATTTTGCCCCTTCGAGCCCAGCATCATCCCAAAAGTTTTTTTTGGGGGGAAAAGGGGGAAAAAAATAAAAAAAGAGAGAGGAAAAAAAAAAGAAAGAAACCAAAACAAACGCAGGCGAGCCCGAGTCCCCCGAAGGCAGGCGAGGGAGGCGAGCGGCGGGCGGCTGCTCAGCGGTGCTGGACCCGGTGGGACGCGGCGGGACCCGATTCTCTCTCCGGCACCCGGTCGGGTCTGACACAAAGTGCTGTCCAGCTGGAATGAATATATCTGAGTCTAACTACTGCCGAGAGGAGATACCGCAACCCCGGGGCGACTGTTCATGGGTCACCGCCGCCGTGCCGGCCGCTGAGCCCGGGCTCGCCTTCCCGCGACCCCCGGGAGCCGCCTCCCCGTCCAGCCGCACGCCCAGCCCCGAGCCCGGCTTCGCTTTCTGCCCCGGCCCCGGCGGCGCGGCCCCCGGCGCGGCCCCCCGCCGCNCTGTGCTCCTGCACACCGCCTGGCAGGCAGAACCGCACGGCGGGTGGCAGGGGGCGAAGGCAGGGCAGGGAGCAGAAAATGAAATAGAGAGGAAGACGAGAAAGAGAGAAATAGAGAAAGAAAGAGAGAGAGAGAGAAAGAAAAGAAAAGAAAGAAAGAAAAAGAAAGAAAGAAAAATTCAACAACCCTCCTCCCTGGAAGGAAGGGAACTGGGCAGCAGCGTCCCCACCGGTCCCAGCTCGGCCCTCCCCGGGTGGCTCTTCCTGCTGGTGCCTGGGGACGCCCCCCTTCCTCCTCCTCCTCCTCGTCCCCCTCATCTCCTCCTTCTCCTCCTCCCCCTCATCTTCTCCTCCTCCTCTCCCTCTCCTCCTCCTCCTCCCCTCGCCCCGCTGATTGGTCCAGCCCGGCTATATTTTGCCCCTTCGAGCCCAGCATCATCCCAAAAGTTTTTTTTGGGGGGAAAAGGGGGAAAAAAATAAAAAAAGAGAGAGGAAAAAAAAAAGAAAGAAACCAAAACAAACGCAGGCGAGCCCGAGTCCCCCGAAGGCAGGCGAGGGAGGCGAGCGGCGGGCGGCTGCTCNTCTTCTCCTCCTCCTCTCCCTCTCCTCCTCCTCCTCCCCTCGCCCCGCTGATTGGTCCAGCCCGGCTATATTTTGCCCCTTCGAGCCCAGCATCATCCCAAAAGTTTTTTTTGGGGGGAAAAGGGGGAAAAAAATAAAAAAAGAGAGAGGAAAAAAAAAAGAAAGAAACCAAAACAAACGCAGGCGAGCCCGAGTCCCCCGAAGGCAGGCGAGGGAGGCGAGCGGCGGGCGGCTGCTCAGCGGTGCTGGACCCGGTGGGACGCGGCGGGACCCGATTCTCTCTCCGGCACCCGGTCGGGTCTGACACAAAGTGCTGTCCAGCTGGAATGAATATATCTGAGTCTAACTACTGCCGAGAGGAGATACCGCAACCCCGGGGCGACTGTTCATGGGTCACCGCCGCCGTGCCGGCCGCTGAGCCCGGGCTCGCCTTCCCGCGACCCCCGGGAGCCGCCTCCCCGTCCAGCCGCACGCCCAGCCCCGAGCCCGGCTTCGCTTTCTGCCCCGGCCCCGGCGGCGCGGCCCCCGGCGCGGCCCCCAGCCGCACGCCCAGCCCCGAGCCGGGCTATGGATACAGCCCCCCGGCCGGCCGCCCCGAGGGCAAGGCTGCCGAGGATTCCCGCATCCGCCGGCCCATGAACGCCTTCATGGTCTGGGCGAAGGATGAGCGCAAGCGGCTGGCGCAGCAGAACCCCGACCTGCACAACGCCGTGCTCAGCAAGATGCTGGGTGAGCGGGAGGGGTGCGGGAGGAGGGCTGCGGATGGGGGTGTGCGGGATTAAGGGGCTGGGGATGCGGGCTGCGAGGATACAGGGCTGCGGGATGTAGGAGTAGGGGGCTGCGGGCTGCGGGATGCAAGGGCAGAGGGCTGTGGGATAAGGGAGTATGGAGCTATGGATGCGGGGATGGTGGGTTACAGGGCTGGGGATGGTGGGTTACAGGGCTGGAGATGCGGAGTGCAGGGCTGGGGATGTGGGCTGCAAGAGCTCGAGGTGGTGGGATTCAGGGATATGGAACTGGGGAGATGGGAATGTGGGGCTGGAAATTCAGGCTGCAAGAGTAAAGGGCTGCAGAATGGGGCTATCAAGCTGAAGATACAGAGATGTATGGATAACAGGGCTGGGAATACAGGAATGCAGAGGTACCGAGTTGGGGATGTGATCTGCAAGAGTGCAGGGCTGCAGGATGCAGGGGTACAGAGCTAGGGGTGTTGGGGTACAGGGCTGGTGGTGTAGGGTAGGTGATTATGTGTCAGAGGCTCCAAGGCACTGGAATGAAGGGATACAGGGCTGAAGATGTGAACTGCAGGAATTCAGGGCAGTGGGATGAAGGAATAGAGGGGGAGAATATGCATTGCCAAGGTCAAGGGATTCAGGGCTGGGAGAGTGGGATGAAACAGTACGGCGATTTGGGATGTGCACTGGGAGGATGAGGGGCTGTGGGATGCAGTCTGTGAGGATAGGAGGCAGCAGGATGTGGGATGCAAGGATTTGGGGCTGTGGTAGCCAGGCTGCAAGGGTATAGGAGTGCGGGATGCAGATTACCAGGATTTGGGGGTGCAGGAGCTGCGTAATAAGGACGGGGTGCTGTGGGATACGAAGATGGGGGATGCACATCTACAGGCTGCGAGGTTAGAGAGCTGTGGGATGTGAGCTTTAGGGATATGGGTTGAAGGGATACTAGTTGCAGGCTGCAAGGATGCAAGGCTGCGGGGATATGGGCTATGAGGATGCAGGTCTGTGGAATCAAGGGCTGTGGGATGTGGTGTTAGAGGATATGGGAATATGGAGCTGTGAGATGTGAGGATACAGAGCTACATGTACAAAAGATGCAGGAAAATGGGGCTCCAGGATGCAGAGATACAGGGCTGTGGGGTTCGCAGCTGTGGGGATGCAGGATATGGGAATACAGGCTGCAGGATGCGGGATACACGACTGTAGGATGCGGGATGTGGGAACACGGGAAGCAGGATATGGGTAGATGGAGCTGCAGGATGCGGGACTACGGGAAGCAGGATATGGCCAGACAGAGCAGCAGGATGCAGAGACACAGGGCTGCAGGGTGTGGGGATGTGGGATTCAGGATATGGTGCTGTGGGGTTTGGGAATGGGTGATTTGGGCTGCAGAGGTGCAAGGCTGTGGAGGTGGGATGCAGGGAAGGAGGAACATTGGGGGCTGGACTGTGCCATGGGGCAGTGGGAGGCAGAATCCCCAGCCCTGGCAAAGGGGTTCCCGCGGTCCCCCTGGGTGTTGCATCCCCATTGTCCCACAGCACTAAAATGCCGGGCACAGCTGCTGGATACAGGAATAGTCTGGCTTGGACTCCCATTCCCCAGCTCTTCTTTGTGCCAGCACTGGGACCCTGCTCAGGTGCCAAGATATCCAAGGGAGCCCTTCCCATCCAAGGGCTGCCTATCCCTGGGTGTCCCTGTGCCCCGGCCGGTGCTGGGTGGCTGAGCTGCTGTCACAGAGCTTCTCTTTCCCCTTCCAGGCCAGTCGTGGAAAGCGCTGAGCGCCAGCGACAAGCGTCCCTTCGTGGAAGAGGCAGAGCGCCTGCGAATCCAGCATCTCCAGGATCACCCCAACTACAAGTACCGCCCAAGGAGAAAGAAGCAAGCCAAGAAAATCAAGAGGATGGAACCCAATATCCTCCTGCATAACCTTTCCCAGCCTTGCAGTGACAACTTCAGCATGAGTCACCATGGCGGCAGCCAGCCGGGCCACCCCCAGCCTCCCCCACTTAACCACTTCAGAGAACTCCACTCCATGGGGTCGGATATTGAAAACTATGGCTTGCCAACTCCTGAGATGTCTCCCTTGGATGTCTTGGAACAGACCGAGCCGGCGTTTTTCCCTCCGCACATGCAGGATGACTGCAACATGATGCCCTTTCGCGGCTACCACCACCATCACCAGATGGAGTTTCCCCAGGAGAAGTGCATGGGGCGGGACGTGGCCGTGCCCTATGCGCAGACCCCCTCACACTTGGCCGACGCCATGAGGACTCCCCATCCCTCCAGCATATACTACAACCAGATGTGCTCGGGAACTCAGAACGGGCTTTCCGCCCACCTGGGCCAGCTCTCGCCCCCGCCTGAAGCCCACCACATGGAGAGCGTGGATCACTTGAACCAAACCGAGCTCTGGACAGACGTTGACCGCAACGAGTTTGACCAGTATTTGAACATGAGCAGGACTCGTCCCGAAGCCTCGGGACTCCCTTACCATGTCTCCCTGTCCAAAGTGACTCCTAGAAGTATCTCCTGTGAGGAGAGCAGTTTGATATCCGCCCTGTCCGATGCCAGCAGTGCTGTTTACTATAGCCCCTGCATCACCGGTTAGGTTGGCCCCCCCGCCCAATGTGTGCACCAGGAGAGCCTCGACTCTCCTCTAAAGGCAGAAAGCCATCCTCCTTTAACCACGAGCTCCATCATATTTAGAGTATTTCATTAAATGCATCGCTTTCTTGTTTGTTCTTTTTTATTTTGATTTTTTTTTTTAAATTTTTTTTAGCGACAGACCAGGCTGAACTCACTGATATACCATATAACTATATAACACAGATAGACGCCTTTCCCTGCTGCGCTCCCCGCTCCAGCCCTTGGCAGGGCACAGCTCCAGCTCCCAGCAGCTCCAAGGGGCATTTTCTAGCCAATTCCAGCAAATCCTGCCTGAAACAACCACACCAGGATGAACTGAAGTGACCTGCCCCCAGTATTTAACCCAAGGGCAGGCGAACTTGTAGTGGGGGAAACTTTTAAGAAGACTTTGCCGGGGCTGTTAAAGAGTCAGCGCCCATTAGGGGTGGGCTTTAGGACAGTTTTTACTGTATTCTCAGCAATATATTTTAATTGGGCAACAAAACTATATTTTTACTAAGCATTTTTATATATAAAATGGTATTTAATGTCTTTTTGTTTTTTTTTTTTATTAGACTTTTTTAAAAGAAAACAAGGGATATCCATGAGATCTAAAGCATTTATGTAGCAAAGCTGGATTTAAAAAAAAATAAAAATCCAAAACCGGAGGGGGAGAATAAAAGGAGATATTTTGTGAAAAGGGAATGAAAATGTAAATATTGTGGAACAATTGACTGGAATTTTGTAGAAAAGAAAAATATGACTGCAAACACTTTTTATTGTCTAGAACTGTATGGAGAGCAAACTGTTTTATACTGGTTAATTATTAAAACATCTTCATCTAATTGTTCCCATCT
Source organism: Scytalopus superciliaris (assembly GCA_013400415.1). Taxonomy (NCBI): domain Eukaryota; kingdom Metazoa; phylum Chordata; class Aves; order Passeriformes; family Rhinocryptidae; genus Scytalopus; species Scytalopus superciliaris. The sequence continues at coordinate 82,797 of VXBX01006275.1, read as the reverse complement.
TGTGTGCTTGTTGTGTGAACACATATTTTCCGCAAATACATGTTGTCCCAACCATTTCCAGATTTTTGTATCCGTTGATTAATGTTTTGACAACCTGGCAAATGTATTAATTTCCAAGCTGCCGCCTGCCCGCCCTGTCACCCGCCTCGGGCTCTGCGAGTGCAGCTCAGCTCAGCTTGGCTCAGCTCAGCTCAGCTCGGCTCAGCTCGGCTCAGCTCGGCTCAGCTCGCCTTGGCTCAGCTCAGCACGGGATGGTGGCTCAGGATGGGATGCTGGCGGCCACCCCACAGCACCGCACCGTCCTGCCTGGAGATGCTCTCCGCAGGAAAAGCAGCTGTTCCCAGATTAAAATATAATAAAACATGTGATATCCTCCTCCGAAACAAGCCTTGGTGTGGTCATTGTTTTGGCAAGCTGGCAGCACATCAGTGCGTGGTCTCCACGCCTCACCTTGTTTTCCCATGAAACCCCCCAAAATCAGAGCCAGGCTGCTCCAATGCCTTTGCTCCAATCCTTGGAGATGGAAGAAAACCCCGTGAGCCAGAGTCTTTCCACCTCCTGGCCTTCACTGGCTGCTTCCCGGTTCCAGCAGCAGCGGGTCTTGCTGAGCCATCACCATGCCCGACCAGATCCTGCTCGGAGCTGCTGGTGCTTTGCTGGAGCTTCATCCCCCTCCTGTGAATCACTTTGTGATTTACAGTATTATTTTTTTTTTGTTCAATTTGAAGAGGAGAAACAACAATCTGTTGCTTAAAACCCGGTGGCATCCGTTCCTTGAGCGCCGAGTGATTTAAACCAGGCTGATATCGCCAAAAAAGGCTATTTAAAAAAAAAAAAGAAAGAAAAAATTAAAAATTGAATAGAAGAAGAGGTTTTTTGTTGTTGATGTTGGCAAAGAATTGCCTTTTAGGGGAAATGGATATTTAACAAATGACATTAATTTTCAAGCTTCTCCTAAATTAAATTCACATTAGTGTTAACAGGACTCAATCCTGACTCGCTTTTTTTTGTTGTTGTTGTTGCTGAATGTGAAGCGCTAATAAACGGGACCACTCCGGGGGCTGGCGGCGCGTTCCCATGGAACGCCACAGAGGCGCTTCATTGTCTTTCCATATACAGTATGTAAAAAGGGGGAATACATGGAAAAATGACCTCACTACCTACACGGGAGGGCTGGCGGGCGCCCGGCGGGTGCCAGAACCCTCTCTGCAGCAAACAAACACAACACCAAATGAGAAGCATCCTGTGCCGCCGCCGATGACTATGAAAGGAAGCAGCCGGCTATGGGCTCCATCCCACTCCGCTCCCCGAAGTGGCCTGGGAGGAAGGAGGTGAGGGAGTAGGGGGGGGGGAAGAAGAAAGCCCTGAGTTATTTTCCAGCCCCCAGCTTCCAGGTACCTTCCAGGCGAGGATGCGGTCACTTCCTGTGGTTCAAAGCAGCAATGAGCAGGCTGGTCCTCGCCCAGCTGCCCATCACATCATGGAGGAAACGTTAAGTCATTCCTCTGCAGCAGAAATTCCCTTCTTTCCTCATGGCTCAGGCCGTGCCAGTTCACCTCAGATCTCGGAGGATGACTAGAAACCCATGTGGGGATTTTTTTGCTGAAGTGCAATTTGGGTGCAGCATCCCTTGGTTTCAGGAGCTCAGATGGGCATGACAGGAGCTTTTCAAAGTATCTGCACTGCAAAACTGTTGAAAATGGTTTTTAAACCAAAGGAGGGTTAGTTTAGATTAGATATAAGAAGATGTTTTTTAGCATGAGGGTGGTGAGGCCCTCGCACAGGTTGCCCAGAGAAGCTGTTGTCTGCCCCATCCCTGGAAGTGTCCAAGGCCAGATTGCAGAGGGCTTGGAGCAACCTGGTCTACTGAAAGGTGTTCCTACCTGTGACAGAGGAATGGGACAAGATGATCCTTAAGGTCCTTTCACCCCAAACCTTTCTGTGATTCATGCCCAGGGATACTGCCATGCAGCTAGAGCAGGTACCAGGCTGAAAGTTGTGATGGTTGATCATTCCCATCCGTAAATGCACCAAGGTTACATCAGGCTGAAGCCCAAGCTGTTCTGAAAGCCCCATCTGACTGGTCAGCCCTACCCCAGGTCACAAGGAAACAGGGGAGAAGGGAAAGAAGAGAAGAAAATAAAGGATCAGGGTTTGAGTCAGATACCAGCAGGAAGAAAGACTCACCCCAGACCCTGGGGGATGCCACCTCCTCCCATCACTCAGTGTTCCATACAGTCTTTTTCACCTAAACTCACTGCTTTGACACCAAATTTATCAAAAAGTGTCCCAAAACAGCCTAGTTTGGGCTGGTACAGACCCAGCAGTGGTCAGTGTTGCAGCATCACGATTTTGCCATGGCAATGACAGGATTTTATATATTCTTTTTATATTTCTATATATTGTTTTCATATTTTACGTATTAGTTCTATGATTATAGATTGGTTTTATACATTGTATATTATTTTTGTGGGTTTGTACCTTTACTATTTTTATGTATTTTTAATGGTTTATGTATTACTTTATATTTTTTAAGATTTCATATATCACTTTATATATTTTTAACATATATATTATTTTTATCTTTCCCCTGCCCTTGTCCTCTTACGGCCACTCTGGGGCCAGGAAACCATCCCCCAGTGTTTTGTTTTGCTGTGTGCCGGTGGCTCAGGTGTGACGTGGGACTGGAAATGGCCAGGGCTGACATAGTTTGGGGATGATTTCACTGCCGTTATGGCTCAGGCTGGGGCTGTTACTGCGCAGCCCCTTCGATTTTTATGACTTAATCTCTCCAAAGCTCAGGGCCGGATGGTTTTGGGCTGGGGTGGAGGAGCGAGGGGCTTTTAGCAGGTCGTTACAGCAGAAACGTGGAGAAGGTATTTGACAGGTATATGGAAAACCTGACAGCCCATCCTGATGGTTTTCCCAGGGCGCAAGGAGAGAGGGAGGCAATGCCAGGTCCTACCTGGGCTTTATGGGCGGGTGGTGTCTGCCCTGTGTCCCCTGAGGGTGTGGGGCAGTGGATTCTATACATGTGTGCATACATGTGTGCATCTGTGTGTGCATCCCAACACACGTGTGTGTCAGTGTGAATAAATGTGTGAGTACGTGTGCATCCGTGTGTACATGCATCACTGTGCCCATCCATGTGTGCATCCATGCACATCCCTGTGTGCATCCATGTGTGCATCTGTCTGCACATACATGTCTGTGTATACAGATGTGCACATGCATGTTCATCCCTGTCTGTGTGTGCATCCATGTGTGTGCATCCATGTGCGTGTGCATCCCCGTGCCTGCGCGTGTGCATGCATATATCCACATGCACACGTGTGTCCATGTGGATGTGTCCATGTGTGTGTATCCATGTGCACACCCGTGCATGTGTGTGTTCTGCTGGAGGTTCACGGGCCGGGTTTATGGACGCTCTGGTTTTTTTACGGTGTTATAGAGCACTCGATGACATCACCCAAATATTAAAACCGCATGTGCCAGCCGGCCCGGCCCGGCAACGCAGAGCTCTGGGCTCACCCTTCCCGAGGCTGAGGCCACGGTGGAGCCAGGGGCAAGTGGGATGCACGGGGTGGCAGGCAGCAGTTTTGGGGTAGCCTGAGCCATTCCAGCCAGGAGCTCACCGCTGGGGAGGAAACACTGGCACCACAGACTCCATGAAGTCATCCCAGCTGGGATGTGAACGGGGAATTAGAGCCTCTTGGTCCGTGTGTGGATATCAGTGGGAATGGGAAGATGTTGCCAGCGCTGGTTCCCCGCTGTGGCACCAGGCAGCTGCTTTAGACTAAGTGATGGGATTTATATTTTCCCCTCTGTTCCACCAAAAAAAAAAAAAAAAAAAGAGATTTATCAAAATCAAACCTGTTTGTAGGAAATGGCTCCAAAACATTTCCTGACTTGAGAAAAAGAGCACTGGAAAAAAAAAAAAAAGTTTCCAGGTTTTTTCAGATGGGAAGCAAAGCCTTTGGAAAGGTAACAGCACTCTGTGATGGGAGGTTAACCAAAGGGAAAAGGTTGAAATGCAAAGAAAGTTTTCTAATGTTCCCAGAACAACCTTTTCTGTCCGAGCAGAAGCAAAGTTCCCAAACCTTCCCCAACTTTCTTTTTTGCAGCCCAGTTTGGGAAAGGAAATGTTTGGAAATCTCAGTGCTCCTTGCAGGACAGGAAAGGCTCCGTTTCCTCTGCGCCGTGCCCGGAGCGGTCAGGCAGCAGGGACACACAGAGTGAGGCTGGGTGCCCTTCCCAGCTCTGCTCCCGGCAGCAGGAATGTGGAGCTCAGCTCTGCCGGCTGCCACAGGCAGGGGAGGGCAGCTCCCTGCGGGGAACGGGGGCCATGGTATCATAAATATTACAGGTTTTGCAAAGGAAAAGAAAATAAGCCAGTGAGGAGTCCTTAATGTGCCCTGGGAAGTCTGTGCAGCCTGAAACTCTTTAGCATTTCTCTTGCTGTGAAGTTCAGTCTCCACATCCCCCGTGGAGCTTTGGTTGTGCCCCTGCAGCTCCCAGCATTGCCCCCACCAGCCCTCACATTCCTTCCCCTGCTTTAGGGCTGCCACAAGGCTCTGGCCTCCCAGCCCCCAGCCCCACACCAACCATCTGCTCACCCGGCACCGTGCTGGGGTCCCCTTTCGACTGTGAGGGAGGCAGGTTTGGGCCTCATTGTGTAAGTCATGGAGGAGTTCGGGGGTTTCTCCTCCCCGCTGGCTCTCAGCCAACTGAGCCCCACAACATCTGCCAGAACAGCTTTGTGCTCCTCTTCTGAGCTGAGCCAGCAGAGGCCAAAAGGTCATGGAGGGGTTGGGGGTGTTCTCCAGAGGTCATCTAACCCACTCCAGTAGAACCCAACTCAACACAACAAAATACAACTGATACAGCACAACCCAACCCACCCAATCCACCCAACACAAACCAGCACAACTGAGCTCAACTCAGCCCAGAACAATCTGACATAACCCAATCCAACCTAATCCAACCAAAGGCAACCCAACCCAACCAAAGGCAACCCACCCTGTCCTAACCAACCCAACCAACATAATCCCATCCTAACCAACTTTAACTACACGACGCAACCAACCTATGCCAACTTAACCCAACCCAACCAACTCAGCTGAGCCTACCTAAACCAACCCAACCAGCCTAACACAGCTTCCTGTGCAAATCCTAAAGCAAGTCTTCCCATCGCTTCCTGCACAGCCAAGCTCAACCCTTCTGGGATGCTGCAGTGGTTTTGGTGGAAACCTCTCCCTCCTCTTATGCTCAACAGCCCCATGGGGATTGAGCCCTGCAGGGAACTGAATCATGTCCCCCCCACTGTCGCAGGAGCGTCACAGACTGTCTGAAGCTCGTCAGGAGAGTCAGGCCAGGCCGCGCTGGGCCGTTCTGGGAAGCCATCCAGCCATCCGCTGGAGAGAGGAGGCTGCCTAAAAATGACTCTCCTGGCTCCTCTCCACACTCCGACCATCCCATATGGAACAAATGTACATTTTCCATCAATTGTTTGTATTTTGCATTTAAAGAAAGAAAGGGGGAGGGGGAAAAAAAAGGCAGCAAGCAAGTGGGCTATACATATACGCGAAGCGTCGGTGACAGCAGATAGGCCCCATCGCGGAGAGGGAGAAACACTGGCTGGCGTTCAAGAGACTCAAATGTATGGTATGAAACAATAAATTTTAAGTGTGTTTTGACATATTTGGTGGTCTCTGCCTCATGCTTAATGAGCATTGGTCCACGTTGCGGGGGAACCGCACAGCTCGGGGTGGTTGGCAGGCTGTGCTGGGGCGGGGGGGTCAGTGGCCAGCAAGGCTGGAGGTAGACATTGAGGTGGTCCCGGTATGCATGTGTGCCACAAAGGAATGGGGCACGGGGATGTGACATGGGGGACTGTTCCAGCATGCTCCAAGGGAGGGATGCTGTGGGTGTCACGACACCTCAGCACCCATGGGGTATGAACAGTGATGTCAGCTTGCAGGAAGAATCATCAAGAGGCAGATCTGGGTTGAATTTGGCCAGCGGACACACAAAACACAGTGGTGATATCCCAAGGCAGCATCCCTCACCACCACAAGGCTTGGGAAACCTGTGCTCCCATCTCCAGGCTGGGTCTCATCCAGGTGATGCTGCTTTGCCTGCAGAAAGACCACGGGTTCCCACATCCCCATCGCTGCAGGGAGAAAGCCCAAGGGGATGGGTGAAGTGGCAGGAGAAGGGAGTGCAGCTCTCCCGCATCCCCCGCCTCTGTGCCAGGCTGCCCGGCTCCCCCCGTCTGACAGGGTTTGATCAGAAAGATGGACATGAAAGTGGAGCTTGGCTCTGGTTTCTCTCTCATTCAGAACATACAAAAACTATTAACTGTGGTGGGGGTAAGCAGGCAGCTGGTTTTAATATCGTGCTCTTCCAATTGTGTTGGGTTTTTTTTCCCCCTGCTTTTCGCGAGCACTTTAAGTGACATGGTTACATGTATTTGATTAAAAAGCTGTAATTCAACGAGTGCATTTTCTTGTACTGTACAAAACGGCTTAAAGACACAGGATTTATTTACGGTGGTCTCCCGGTTTTCCAGCTCTGCCAAAAGACAGGATGACAGAGAAATCACAGGAGGGAGGATGCATAGTGACAGAGGGGGACATGCAATCCCTCCTGGCTTTCCCAGTGTGGGGAACACAACCAGATCATTTCCTCTGCTCTAAGGCTCAGCCCGCTGCCACCAGCCTGGTCCTTGGGGCCATCCACTGGTCTCAGCTCAGGGGGACTGGCAGAGGGGACATCTAGGAGGGGACACATAAGTTTGTCCAGACTGGTCCCCATCTTGCTTGCAGCAAGATGCTGCAGGACATAACTGGGGGTGGAGGGGGTAGATTTTTCCAACCATGCCCATCCCCTGCCTGTGCAGGGATGCTGCCAGCACAGAGGAGCTCATCCCAGCCTGGCAGCTCTACTTCCTAAGGAGGAAAAAGCCTTTATGAGATCCCAGCAAGGAGCCATGGCCTGATGCTGAGAGCCCTGGATCTTCTTCTGTTAACCCCAATGTCTCCCACGGCACAGCCATGGACTGGATCCATGCTCATCCACACCCTGATGGCCCCTCCACTTTCAAAGTGATGCATTTCACCCCAGAAAACAGGCATGGAGATGAAGGGAGATCCAGGGCCTGCTCTGTACCCCCTTAAACACCACAATTACCCTGTCTCTCCACTCTGCTGGCTCCAAGGGGCTGTGGCACAGCTGTGGCACAGCCCCTCCACCCCATCACATCCCTGGCTGGTTGTGTTCCTCTGGCATGGGAGGCAGGTGTGTGTGTGTGTGCGCGTGTGTGTGCAATGCTGACCCCACAAACCCAGCTCCACCCAGCACAGCTTCACCTTTCTCACTCAGATTTGTAATAAAAATATACAATAAAAATTAACCCAGCAATACTTGCACACCCCCTGTCCCAAAGCCCTCGATGTGCAGCCCAGGGGACATGAGACCAACCTCAGCATCACTCAGGACCACCCTGGGAAATCCCAGCCTCCCCCATCCCTGCCTGCGGGCTGGAGTCTGCCTGGCTGCTGGCCATGCCGAGCCGAGCCGTGTCTCTTCCTCAGCTTGCTCCTGCCCAGGGATCACCTGCAGTTCAGTTGATTTATGAACGGAGAATTTTTCAAGCTCCGTTTCCTTTTCATTGTTGTTTCAGTTGCTGTGCTCGCTTCCGCCTGCCTTTGAATAACTCCTGCCACGCTGCGAGCGGTGAGAAAGGCGCCGAGTAAACACTCACACTCGTCCCGGGAGCCAGGGGGCAAGAGCCCTGAAAACGGGGGACGTAGGGCTGCCCACCAGGTGGTCCCACCTGCGGCAGGAGGATGCTGGGCTCCAAGCAAGCAGAGCCCCAGATCGGACCCCTCTTTTCCCGTGGCTGCAGTTTGGGATAGAGGAGCAGCATCCCATTCACTTGCGCCGCGGCACAGCCCCTGGGAGGTGGCAGTCCCGCGGGGATGCTGCTCCCCCACACTACAGCTGGGGAGGGGGGAGGCTGCGGTGGGTGGTTTGACTTGAGGGTCCCTAAAATGTGGTTCTGAGGGGGGCAGTTTATTGCCCCATGGAGGGCAGGGTCCCCCCACCCAGGGCTGTGCTCCAGCACAGCTGGACTGAGCAGTGGTACCCGGCTCCATGCCCAGCTGGAGGGGGACTCCCACCGCGGTGCAGAGAGGATGCTCTGGAGGGAGCTTGGGCTGATTTACAGCAAAGCCCTTAAAGGCAAAAACAGAAATCACAAAAGGAAAGGAAAGAAACCCCATCCGCAATCTCAGCTCAGCCGAGGACCCACGTCCCCACTGCTGCCACCTGCCACCCGCCTTCCCGCTCCCTCCCAGCCCCATCGCGGGCCACCGAGGAACCCCCATCCCTGGCGATGGGCAGCTGCCCATCCCGGCCCGCGCCCATTGTCCTGCCCTTCCTCCCCGCGCCCCTCAGCCCCCCGGGGCCGGGGGGAAAACAGGAAGCGCTCCCCAGCACGCTGCTGCGGAAATGAGACAAGCGGGCTGGAGCGGCGGCGAGGACGGCAGGAGGAAGCGGACGGGATATTTGGAACTGACGGCGAATTCTTGGGCTTATCTCTGCGCCGCAGAGGCCCAGGAGTCCTTACAAAACAGCGCCCAGCTGGAGCGAGGCCCGCGGCTGGGGACGCGTCCTCGTCCCCGACGCCAGCCCCGGTACCGTGTTCGGCAGAGAGATGCTGGTGGCGGGGAGGGGACACCCACTCGGTGTGGTGGGTGGCACCTGAGTCCCGTCGGTGGTCACGGAAGGGGGCTGATGCCTTGCTGCGGCATAGGAATGGAAAGCCCCCAGGCTGAGCGTCCGCCTGGTTGCATCCTTCACACGGATCTGGGGATAAGGGCACTCACTCCTCAGCATCCCTAAAGCCTATCCAAAAATCTTACCGTTTTATGAACCCCCAGGCACGAGTTTCCCCTTTCCCCTGGGAAGTATTCCCTCTCCTGCCCACAGTCTGCACTGGGACACTTTCAACCCATTACCTCCCCTTCCGCCCCCGAGGCACCAGTGGCAGAGCTGGGACTGGGGATGCTGGTCCCCTGCCCGCCCTGCCCTCCCTGCCCACGAAGGGTTACAGACAGCCCGGCTTGCTCAGATTTTGCCCTTCCAGCTGCTGCTTGACTTTTTGGTGGGTTTGAATTATTTTTCATAACAATGCCGTGGTACTTTATATTCAGCACGCCCCAGCTGGGGAATAGAAAGCGGATCCATGCTTGGAGCACCAGACCCAAAGGCAAAGGTCTCTGCAGAGCTTCCTAAAAGCTGGAAGCTGCCCTCTGTGGGCAGGGGAGAGGGACTGGTGTGGTGGCATAATCCCGGAGAACTGGGGCTGCTGCCAGCGCCCGGGGATCCGCAGTTGGGCTTTACTGGGATCAGCCCCTCGTTTATTAATTGGTGGTGAAAATTAAGCAGGAGCCCTGCAGTGGGCAGCGGAGGCAGCCGGAGTACCCCGGAGTCAGCGCTGGGAGCGGCTCGAGGTGGGCATCACCTTACTGGAGTGTCCCTAACCCAGTGGAGACTCCCCAGCCTGCAAGGAGGGCTGCAAGGAGGCACCTTTGGTGCCAGAGAGTGCTGGTGGTGGAGCGATGCCCGCGGACAGGACCCGCCGAGGAGGGCTGCCGCAGCCAG
>VXBX01006275.1:19777-70367 GCA_013400415.1 Scytalopus superciliaris | reverse complement strand
TTTTTTTTTTTTTTTCTTTTTGCCTCCCTCTTTTCCCCCCGGTTGGGCTGTCGGGGAGTGCATGCGTGTGCGGTCCCAGCGCCTCCACATGTTGTGTTACACAATGTGCTAACAAGATGGAGAAGGCCACTCGGACCGCGTGATGCCGGGGTGACGTCTGTTCAGCTTTGTGTCCCCCCCCTCTCGGTAGGGACCTGGCTGTGAGGGGCTGGGGAAGGGGGGGTCTGGCCCCTTGCCTGCCACATGACAGCCGGCACCGGGGCTTGTGGGGTCACAGCTGGTCCAGAGCTCTTAAAACACTCCCAGTTCTCGCTTGGCCACCAGGAGGGTGGTTATGCAGGACCTACGGAGGGGATGGAAGAGAGCTGGAGCTCTGTGGGAGCTCAGCTTGCTGGCAGGATCCTTATGGAATGGAGAATTTTGGGGTGCTCTGGGCTGGAGGGAGAAGTGGGTTGAAGATGATGCCAAGGTGTTAACAGTCCCATCCCCATCACACAGCGCTGCCCTGCAGGGATGCAGCTGGAAGTCCTGCTCCCTCCTGCCCAGCAACGGGTGCTCAGCACCCATCTGGGTACCAGTGCATCACCGTGGGATGGGAGCATCCAGCCACTCCATTGCCACAGTGGCATTCCCAAATCTCACACTCCTTCAGGATTCTCTATCCATTCCCAGCCCGGCACAGCCACAGGATCCAGCCGCCACCGCCCGGCATCCCCTCCTCACTGGGAGCCCTCGTCTGACGCAGGAGGTCAGACAAGACGATCGTAACAATCCTCCCGGTCTCCGGCACCCGGGATTCAGATCCATGTACTTATATGGCCTGCAGAACACGGTGGGAGCATGACCAACGTCTGGAAATCCAGATATGACTAGATCCCTTCATTAGTAATTTCTTGTACATGACTTTCTAGACCATGGGGATTTGTTAAATTTGCAGGAGTGTTTCTCACAGTGCCATGGACTGGCTGCTGCCAGCATATATTGGCTCGGATCTGTCAGATCCCGTTGCCTTATATGACCCTCGGTTAATTCAGCTTTTCTTTGTATCCAGCCCTCAGCGGGGAACTCCTCCAGCAGTCCCAGCGTGGATCCTGCTAAAATGGTTCCCCAGTCCTCCTGCCATAAAACAACTGCCCCCCCCAGTGAAAGGGGGATGTGGGGGGTGGAATTCAATGCTCCCCTCCCTCCCCGCTGCCCAGGCCCTCGCCAGATGCTTCCTCCATCCCTTCTCCTTCAGTGCCAAAAGAAAACTCGCTGTGCCTGGAAAATGTTACCAGAGGGACTGGACCTTCTCCCCATGGGTACCGTGGCATCCCAAAGGCACACCCTGCACCATGGGGTTAATCATTCGCTGCCCTCGGGGGTGCTCCAGGGCCAGGGGGGACTTCAGCCTTCCCAGCGACCTCTTGGAATTTTGACCTTCTTTTATGGGTGCCATAAAGGTTATTTTTTAATCTGTGCCCTGGTGAGGCTTCCCCCCTCTCTGCTTCAGGGCCTTTGGTCCAGGGAGCACTTGGGCATTTTTGCTCTTTGTGTCTCATCTATTTCGGGAAGGGGAAAGATTCACAGGACAGCCTTTTCCTAAGAGAAGGGAATGCTACCCAGCATCTCATCAAAGGAGCCTGGTGGTGGTTGACCCTGTTGATGCAGCAGAGCCAAGGGTGCTGCTGGTAGGGATGTGAGGGGCTGTGGGTCACAGGGAACTCCCTCCATTGGCTTCTGCCCCTCTGGGAGCCCAGGGAAGCGTCTCAAATCCCCAGGTGCTGCCAGAGCAAGGTTTCCAGATGAAAAAAGAGCATGTGGCTAAGAACATCCCGCTGAGTCTGCAACTCCCTATCACACACTGAGATAAGGAGACATGTCATCCCCCAAAACACCCTGTCACTGAACACTGAGCCTGACCCCGTGCTCCCACATCCCCCTGTGCCCCACTGGCATCTGCTGACCCAGCACAGGTTCCAGTGAGGGCACCCCAACCTCCTGGCACCCTGCACTTCTGCCCGTGCTGGAGACAAAGGCCAGATCCAGGAAGGCATGTACATTGCAAACATCCCAATGTGTTGCTTGTCCTCTCCAGCAGTGCTGGGATGCTCCAGGACACATCCCTCTGGCATCTTCCTCCTCTTCCTCACAGGAGGCACTGTGCCATAACCTTGAAGTCTTCCAAGCACTCTCTTTCTTCAAAGACTTGTTTCATAGCTTTTTCTTTTAGCATTTTATTTAACTTCACCTTAAAAAAGCCCCAAACCAAAGCAGAAAGGGGTGGGCTGAGATGCTGTGGGTGGCAGGAGAGGAGCAAGTGGGCAGCACCTACTGTACCAGCAAGCACCCCGTTCTCTGGCACACTGTGAGGAGCCCAACCCTTACTGAGCCAGAGCCAAAATGCTTCCTCAGCTCTGTAAGAACAGCTTTGAGCATCTCCCTTGTATCTCACTCACCATCAACCAAAGAGGTTTCACTGCACCAGGATGTCCCCTTTAAAATCTTGAAATCCTGGATGGGCTGGGGTGGCATATGAAGGGTTGCAGGTGAGGGGTCAGGGGCTGAAATCCCCTTTCTTTGCCTTTTTTATACTAGCAAGGGATATGGAAGGCTCTGCCTGTGTCCCCTTGTCCCTCATCCCCACTGCCTGGGGAGGTGGGAGCCAGCAGCAGCCATGGGAGGTGGGTTGGGCTGGGTCCCTGTGTGGGCAGAAGCAGGAGCAATGGGAGGATCCTGCCAACCAGGCCACCCCATCCCGTTCCACCCCATCTTATCCCATTTCACCCCAGCCAACCTGAGGACACTGCAGAGAGCCATGTGGCACTGTGGAGACCCCAGGCCCACATTTCCTTGGGTGAGGGAGCATCCACTGCTGTTAGCATCACCAGCCATGCAGCAAGGACATATTTAGGGGCAGCAAAGCATCTTGTCTTCCATCCCAAAACCCTTACTGCTCCCACCACCCCTCTGTTGATGTTGGCCATGGCTTGGATGCAACACAACCCCTCCTCAGCCGCCAAAGGCACTGCCTTCAAAGCACCTCCTCCTCCTCCTATACGTTGCCCCCATTTCCAGCATCTCTGGGTTGAAAAATGGCCGGGGAGGGTTTGGCAGAGGATCCTCATGCAGATTATTCAACAATTGTTTCCCATTTTGCGCCCTCGCCTGCCTCATCCTCCAGTAACAATGACGAAGAGCGGCGCGGAGCCAGCGCCCGCGGCAGGGGTGTTGAGATCAGGGACAGCACAAAAATATCTCCTCTCTGGAACAAATATTTACCAACCCTTCTGCCTTTTGTTCTTGTGGTTCTCATATATTTTTTTTTAATTTTTTTTTTTCCAGACATTCACTGGCAAAATGTCACACTAAGCAGCAACCCAGAAACTTCGGGGTAGCTGCTTGGCTGCTCTGGGTTTTGTTTTTCTCGCTCACTAATTGTTAATGAATTTCCAGCCATTTAAGCCAATGCAAACCTGTGAGAAAATGGTCTTCTCAGCCCTGATTTTGGAGCTTTATGGCACTTCACACGATCCAAGCAGTTGCTGAGGAAAACGTGCATCATTTGCAGAATATGGTGGTGGCAGTGCCAGAGCCAACCTGGAGTGAGATGTGGCAGAGCCAGACTGGGAGCTGGGGTTTTGTGAGCTGCCAGCATCACTCTGGGGTTTCAGCAGTGAGGTCCACACTCCTGGAAGAGGATAGGTTAAATGGGGTGAGTGCCATGTTACCCTCATCCCTGGCCAGCTCCTCACCAATCATCCTTCTCCCTTCTCTGCCCCATGGCAGATTTGTTTTGTCTCCCTTCAAAATCACACTGCCCTTCATGTCCACTTTTATGGCGGCCAAATAAGAGCACATGGCTAATTTATGGATGTTGTGTTTAAAGAAGGGAGGAGTAAAACCCTCCTCTTCTGGCACATAAACTTAGATCTGTGGTTAAAAATTAACTGTGGCCATAAAATCCTCAATGTAGGAGCAAGCAGAGCTCACCCTGTGAGCACTGCTGGGCTGCTGCCCTGTGCCAGCACCCCACTGGTCACCATCCCATCCTGTCCACTCCAGGATGGCCACATCGCCCTTCACTCGGCCCCGCCGCCTCCTGCCCCTCTTCCTGGGGCTTTTCCAGGGTGCCCTGCTCCTCTTCTTTGCCCTCTTCGTCACCTATGAGAAGCCCTCAGCGCAGGCAGAGGATGCCAACTTGGTGGCCAACAAGGTCTACAGCACCTTCCCCTTCTTCCAGGACATCCAGGTGATGCTGGTGGTGGGGCTGGGGCTTCTGCTGACCTTCCTGCCCCGCTACGGGCTCAGTGCCCTCACCCACAACTTCCTCTTGCTCAACTTCTCCATGCAATGGGCACTGGTGCTGCAGGGCTTGCTACACCACTTCCACCATGGCCAGGTCCAGCTGGATCTCCACAAGGTACTCATCTCTGAGTTTGCTGCCGTGACGGTGCTCATCTCTGTGGGGGCTGTCCTGGGGAGGATCAGCCCCTGTCAGCTGCTCATCATGGCCATCTGTGAAATCCCTGTCTACCTCGCCAGTGAGTGGGTCATTATCAACACTCTGGGTGTCCTGGATGTAGGTGGCACCATCACAATCCACGTCTTTGCCTGCTATTTCGGCCTCGGTGTGTCCAAGGCTCTGTTCAGGGCAGGGCAGCAGCCACTGCACCCCAAGGAGACCCCAACACCCCGCTCCGATGTCATGTCCCTGGTGGGGATGCTCATCCTCTGGGTTTTCTGGCCCAGCTTTGTGGCTGTCCTCTGCCAACCGGGTGATGCTCAGCACCGTGCCATCCTGAACACCCTCCTGGCCATGAGTGCCAGCGCCATCACCACCATGGTGGCCTCCAGCCTGCTGGACAGGGACGGCAAGCTCAGCCCAGGCCACCTGCAGAATGGCAGCCTGGCTGGCGGGGTGGTCATCGGTGCGGTGGCCGACATGGCCATGCCACCGGTGGCCGCTCTTACCCTGGGCAGCCTCTCAGCCTTGGCATGTGTCCTCGGCTTCAGGTTCCTCACCCCACTCCTGGGGAGGAAGCTCTCACTCCTGGACCAGTGCGGCATCCACAACCTCCACGGCTTGCCCGGCATCCTCGGCGCCGCAGCCAGCGCCGTGGCCATCCTGGCGGCATCCAAGGACACCTCTGGCTCCCCCTTCTCGCAGTTGTCCCCCACTGGGGGCAATGCCAGCGAGGTGGAGGGGGGACAGTGGGGGGACCGCATGGCGAGCGGGCAGGCGCTGTGCCAGGCAGCGGGGCTGGCAGTGGCCATCGGCACCTCGCTGCTTGCCGGGCTGCTCACCGGGGCCGGGCTCCGGCTGCCCTGCCTGGCCCAGCCACCCGAGCGGCTCTGCTTCGATGACTCGCTGTATTTCAAGATCCAGGATCAGGCCGAGAATCCAGGGCCAGACAGCACCACTGAGGAAGGAGCCCTGGCTCTGAAGGAGCAGCTTTAGGCACTGGTGAGTGTGGAGCTGCAGGGAGAGCCAGGGAATATCCCCAGCCCAGAGCAGCAGGCCTGCTCCTGCCCCATGCTTGGCTCCAGCTGCTGAGGATGCCAGCATAGCCAGGTCAGCACCACAGAACTGAACCCTCCTCTGTCCTCCCACCCTGCAGCTGTGAACCCCCTCCTCTGCTCCAGTCACTCCCAGGATCTGTCCATCCCCAGCAGCAGCCAGAGAAACAACCTGCTCAGGATGTCTCCCCTGGGATGGCTAATAACCCCCAGCCAACCCAGACAGCCACAGGGCACTGGCACTGCTTCCCTCTCAGCAGCAGCATCACCCACAGTGCCCAGGCTGACCCTTGGATCCAGCTCTCACTCTGGACTCCTCTGCCCACAATGGGCAACACCTGGAGAGGGCTGCCAGCTCAGGCCATGGCCCTGGGCCAGGAACTCAGCATCCAGTGCCTGGAGGGTGGAACCGCAGCAGCAGGATGCAGGGAGATGGGATGAGCCAGCCCCGAGAGAAGGATTTTACAGGGATTTGATAACCAGTGCCGGGCAACCCAGTCTCCAGGAGAGTTTGCAGAGTGAGGCACCAGCTTTTTTTACCACTGATGCTGCGATGAGGACACAGCCCAAGCACGGTGAGGAGCCTCGGAGAGAGCCAGGACGCAGGAGGCACCCGCAGCCCACAGCACCCTCATCCCACCCCAAAGCCAGAGCTGGGAAAGCTGCGCCAGCATCCCAGGAAGAGCAGTGGCCCCATCCCATCCCACCACAGGCAGTGAGACGCTTCCAGCCTGTGGAGGACAAAGCCTGCGGTCCATGGCTGGCATGAGGCAAGCTGGGAGCGCGGGGCCGCATCCTGCCTGGGGAGCAAGGGCTGTGATTCACAGCCCCCCTGCCATGAATCACTGCAGCCTCTGCGCCCCCACAGACCCGCTGCTGCCCAGACAATGCGGGCCATGCTCATGGGCTCACGAGGGGGTCGAGGCCACCGAGGCCCCCAGCACTGACTGCAGGGGTAGGGGGGCTGTCGGCACAGTTGGGGGTCCCCAACCCTGAGCGGGTGGGAGAGGGGCTGGATCCCCTCTGCCTGGTGCAGCCCCAGGCGGAGCCAACACCAAGAGGGAGCAAGGCTGGGGAATTCGCCCTCCAATAATCACAAACAGGCTTGGGGGCCCGGGTGTGTTTGGTTAATTGTTAGAATAAAATATTGCCGAGCTCTGACAAAGAAATCCTGCCCCGCAGCCCGGCGCGGACAAACAATGGGCCCCGGTGCAGGATGCTGTGGGCTGAGCAGTGGGGCCAGGGGCCGTGGGGACAGGAGGCAGCTCGGTCCCCCCGGCTCCCAGCCAAGCCCCAGCAGGCCCCCAGCTTCTTGGCAGCTCCGTATGGATGTGCCCCATGATGGTGTTGGGAGCCATCGGGCGCCCACTCGGAGCAGGGTTCCCACTGAGTCCGGCATCCCGGTCCCCCTGGCTGCCCCATGCCGAGGCCTGTTGGCTCCAATGCTGGCTCTGGCTCCAGCACAGGGTCAGCAGCACCAGGGGCTGCAGCCACCCTGTCGGGAAGCAGCCATGGAGACGAATCACATGCACACACTCATGCACATGCATGCACACACATGGAGCCACATGCAGGCGCCCACCCCACACATACACACGTGTGCACACACCACTGCATGCACATGTATGTGTGTGCACACATAACCACATGCATGTGCCCGGGCACAGATGCACACACACATACATGCACACACATACATGCACAGACATCCCAGCACTCACACACACATGCACACACATGCACACACAGCTCCAAAGGCTGCAAACCTCTTGCTGTTGGAGGCAGTGGAGCAGGCAGAGCCGCTTTCCAGCATCTCCCAGCCCTTCCCAGGGAGGATGAGGAGCAGGCTCCCACTGAGCAGCCCGCGGCACCCAGCAGGGGAGCGGGCAATGGGGGCGCAGGGAGGGAGCACACCCGGAGCTGGGCCTGGGCACACCCCGCCTTCCGGCTGGCATGTCCTGGCACGGGCACCCCAGCACGCTGCAGCACAATCTGGTCGGCAGATGCTTCAAAACCAGAAACCAGCCTAAGAAGTGATGGGGGGTCAGCGCTTTCCTGCTGCCTGGAGGGGCTCAGGCACCCGGTGACCTATGGCTGGGAGTGCTGGGACCCATCTGGGTCGTGGCACGGCTCCATCAGCCCCACTCCTGGCCATTCCCATCTCCCAGGACTCGCTGTTCTGCCGTTGGGTCTGCTGCCCGGCACTCTCTGCTCCTCCAAACCAGCAGTTCTCCAAAGGATGGAGCAGTCAGATATTCCGCAGAGCCTGCAGCGTTTATCACACTGTAAATCTGGGCTTTCAGCAGCTTCACAAAGCTGCAGGGAGATGGGAGAGAACAAAACGCTGCTCTTCTCTGTCAGACACAGCCTGCGTGTGCCAGTGCCCCCAGCAGTGGGGCTGCCAGGGGGGTGAGGACTGAAGCAGGGGGGCACATGTGGGCAAGGCCCCGCCCTGGGGGGAACTACTGGCACCCCGAGATGGTGATGGCTCGGGGACAACTACCTTTAGGTGGTGTGAAGGGGCAAAATATGCCTCTGTGGAACTGCAGCATCCTCTGCCCCCCAGCACAGTCCCCAGGCATGGTATCCCTGTGTGGACACTGGCAGAGCTCCCCAGGCACAGTCCCTGGGCATGGTACCCTGGTGTGGTCCCCCAGCAGAGTGCCTGGGCATTGCACTCCCATGTGGTCCCCGAGTATGGTCCCTGGGCATGGTACCCCACTATGATGACCCAGCACTGTCCCCCAGAAGTGTCCTTGTGCACTGAGTTCTGCTGCTGCCTCCGAATTCAGCCTGAAGTTGGGTTGGGATGCAACCCACTGGTCCTGGCAAGAAGCACCAGCCCCCATCCTTCATCCTTGTCCCCATCCCCGTCCCCACAACTCCCCCCTCCAACCCCCATCTCCCAGCGGGGCCCTGCTGTGATTGCAAAACAAGCAGGGAGGGGAGGAAGCCGAGATTGCGCTGCTCACACAGCGCTCAGATGCATCTGGCAGGGCACCCTGCCGGTGGCACAGGGCACGAGGGGAGGGTGTGGGCATGGCCAGTGAGCCCCCCAACCCTCTGTATGCCCTCGGCAATAAGACGTGTGTGCAGCCTCTGCCACATCCCTGCAGCCCACGGTGCGGGCAGGCTGGCACAAGGCACACAGGGACCAAGGGCGAGCAGGGGGCTGGCTGGGGGATGAGCTGCTGCCAAGGGGCTGGCACAGCACAGGGGGGTGGGGGAGCCATGGCAGCAGCTGGAGCCACATCAGAGTGGCCCCTCTGGAGCAGCCGGGAGCATGTGCTGCTGCCCTCGAAGGAAATGCGCTCACTCCCATGTGCTGCACACTTGGGTTCGTCTCGCTGCTATTTTTATTTGACTTTTCAGGGCCTGTTTCCTTTTTCCGGCTGTTTTTGCTGTGATTCCACCATTGCTCCGACCTCGCTTTTTCCCCTCCCTCCCTGTTGCTTCTTCCTTCACTCTTTCCTTCCTTTCCATGCACTCATTCCTGCTGCCACACCGGGTTCCCAGCTCGGCAGCAGCTGCCTAGGAGGGAAGGGTAGTGAACAGAGGTAGTTATTGCTCTGGTTTATCTGGGAAGGTGCTGACAGGTCACTGGAGGGGGGACTTTGCTCCAGCCTTGATAAAGAAAAAGGCTGTGAGTCACCCTGTCCGAAGCCACCATCCCGATCCTGCTGGTGCATGAGCTGTGGGGCCCCCAGCCCCATCCTTGGGATATCAAGCATCAATAGGGCTGTTTTGGGACAGTAGTGGGATGTGAAGGGAAGGCGGTTGGGATAACAGAGGGGCAATAAGAAAGAAACCTGGAATCTAAGCCCGTGTAAAACCCCATGTGGAGGCAGCAGAAAGGGCAGTGCTCACTCCTGAGGAGGAGGACAGAGATGGGAGGAAGGAGCCCAGGCAGGACGGGACCTGCCAGGGAGGAGCACAGCACCAGGAGGCCTCCAGCAGTAGGGTGTGCTGAACTGCAGCTCCCTGGATGGCCCCTGGTACCAGCCTGCCCCAAGATGGGCAAACAGCACCTTCCACTGCCCTTGTGCTCTGAAGGGACCCCACAAAGCACCATTCCCAGTTGCTGCTCTCACCCCCAAACCAGTGTTCCCTGTTCTGCCCCATCAAATCCAGGGGTCCTGCCTGCACCCTGCTACACCCCGGCAATTCCAGGCAACCCAGAGTGGGAAGGACTTTCTCTCACCCACCTTGGCAATGCAGCTCCTCCAGCTCCTTCCAGCCCAGCTCCCAGAGTGTCTGTGTGTGGGGCAGGGCAAGGACCCCTGAGCATCCCCCACACCAGCTGGATGTTTGAAACCCACCCAGACACCCCCAGGGAACTATGTCCCCCTATTCCCTCCGAGGCAGATGGGTGGGTGTCCCACTCATCAGCAGCACTCCTTTGCTCACCCCTGCCCGGATCGGGGTGGTGACCAAGGCTCTGGTGGGACGAGGACCGGCAATGCTGGCGTGGCCGTGAGCAGCGCCTGGCTCTGCTCAGCACACACAGCCCACTGCTGCCATCTCGTGTCCTCCACAGGCAGACTGGCCCCACTCAGGGCTGGGACAGCACCCACGCGGCTGGAGAGGCACAGGGGAAACTGAGGCCGTTGCTCCAGAGGGGAGAATGGCCTCCCAGGAAAGCAGCTCCTGTCCTCCATCACCCACACACCAACCCAAGGGCCAGGGATGCAGGCACAGAGGGCAGAGGCAGGATGCCACAGTGCCCACTACCAGTCTCCTGGTTGGACATGCATAGCCCCAGCACCATGCCTGAAGCCTGCACCATGCCAGCTCCATCCACAGCACAAGAGCCCCTGGAACACCAGATAGAGCACCCAAAGTGCTTCCAGGGAAGGAGATGTTTTATTTGTGGCTTCCCAGAGGCTGTTTGCTACCAACAGGGCAGCAGGGACCACAGATGGGGTGCTGGCAGAGCACAGAGACAAGGGAGGATGCTCCTCAGCTCACCAAACCCCCACATTCCACCATCCCCTCCCTGCTGGGGCACCCACAGAGCTTAGCAGCTGGGTCCCTCTGCAGTGCCCAAAGGCTGAGCCTTGGCCTCAAGCCCCAGCACCTGCCCAGAATTTTCCTGTATATCCAAGGACACCGGCACTCCGCAGGTTTCCTCAGGTGCCCAGCGATGCAGCACCCTGGTTTCCCTGCTGCTCTGCACGTCCTAGCAGTGCCACAGGGACAGGTGTTCCTCTCTGCAGCCCACCCACAGAGCCTCAAGGATGCACTGTGGTCCCACTTACAGCAGAGCCCCCAGAGCCACAGCCCCACATGTCCTCTTTCTGCCCCAAAATGCAACCGTTGTCACCAAGAGAGCAGCAGGTGCTGCAGTCCCAGGAGCATCGCAGAATCCACACCTCGCCTTCTGGTTTTAGTTCTTCCCCTTCTTCCCAGTGTTTCTGGTGTTCCAGGTTCCTGCCACAGCCATCCCCCAGCAAACCAGCCTGCCAGCTCCAACCACAGGCAGTGGAGCCAGTCCCTGGGCACCACTTGGAACAGGAGGATGAATTCAGCTTGGGCATCTGCCAGTAGAAACTCCACTGCCCTCTGGGCTGAGTTTGTCCCAGGTTCCCAAACAAGCCACTGGCAGTCCTGGTGCCGGGGCAGCACATCCCTCTGGCATCCCTACAAGTCCCGGCGTGCTCGGCGGGGTGCGTGCAGGGCATAGAGCTTCTCCCAGCAGGTCGCCAGCCTCTCTGCCTTCCTCCCGATCTCCCGCAGCTGCTTCCTCCTGCGGCCGGGCCCCCCACGCCGGGGCTGTGCCGGGGTGGTGCGCAACGGGGTCTGTTAGTGTGCCGAGGGAGGGAGCAGAAATCCCCCCCATCACACAGATATTAATCAGAGTGCAAAAGCCACCACATGTGGGGTCTGCGTGGGCAGAACTGCAAGGCCGAGGTGGCCAAACTGCCCATGGCCATGGCAAGGACATGGTCTTGTGCCCCCAGGAGTCCCCAGGGTGTTTGCCCTGCCTGAGCCAGCAGTGTGCACCCCACAGCACATCCATGGACACAAAGTGAGGTTTCCAGAGCAGCAACAGCTCCATCCCACACCAGCAGACGCCAGGCAGGGTTGTCCCCAGCCAATGTCCTCAGCAGTGGCACAGAGGACAGTCCCAGCACTGCACCAGGACCAGGCAGATATGTGAGCCAGGAGCTGGCACCTCATTGCCCTGGGGTTTCCCTGCTGGTTAATGAGTTGCTGGCAATGCCATAGGGATCCTCCTGGATGGGGTTTCCCCAGCAGAGCCCCGGGGATGCCAGGGGAACTCAGACCAGCCTTTGGGGAGAAATCCCAGTTCTTGCCTATGAGCACCCAGGAGCAAGACCAGGACTGAGTGAATGTACTCGTAAGGCAAACATTCCCCTGGGATGAGGTCTTGTGTTCCCATCAGCCATGGAATCATGGCACAGGTGGAAAAACCCACTTGAGAGCTGGTGGTAAAACCACACCAGCCTGTCTCACACTGCCACAGCTGAACTTCCTTCCCTGGCCAGTCTAAAAAGCTCAGCAGGACAGATGTACCATCAGCATTCCCCAACTCGCTGTGGGCAGAGCCCGGAGCCTCCTCATGGACAGCCATGAAAGCACCCACAGGGCAGGCTCTACCCACAGCCCTGGGGAACTGGAAACTGCTGGGGTGGCTGTGAAGGAGAGGATTCCCACCTTGCTGATTTTCCTGCAGTTCTCCCGGAGCACAAAGTCGGTGTTCCTGGCCACCTTCCAGACTGCCAGCTCCTCATGGCTGTGCAGGGTGCCAGCCCCCACCTCTCGCAGGGACATGCTGATGTTGTAGATGGACAGCAGGATCTTCTGGTCCTGGAGAGAGGAGAGGCATGCGGCCCTGGGCAGGAGTGGGGGGGCTCTGTGGCTCCCTGGGGGCTCAGCCCAAGTGACACCCCAGCCCCAGGTCCCTCAGTGCTCACCTTGTCCGAACGACAAGCCAGCCCAGCCCTCCTGCTCCCATACACCGACCCACTCAGGTTTTTCTGGAGAAACAAATGAAGAAGATCCAGCACCTCACAGGATCAGTGCCTCCCACTTGGGGCAAGAATCCATTTAAACACAATGCTCTCCCCAACACTGCTGGCAAAGAAGCCAGCTCCGTGTTAAGCTTTCAAGCTCATCCCTTCCCACATCCCATAGCAGGGCTGCTTCCCCCTCAGCAGCAGGGCTGGGGTCCCAGGCAGACACCCATCTTGGCTCACCAGGTTCTGAATCTCATGGAAGATGACAGCACGGTACTGCTGCAGGATTTTGGTGATGCTGCACCTCCTGCCTCTGCTCAGCACGGCCACAAGCAGGAGCAGCAGAACAGCAGAGGAGAGAGCCCGCGGGAAAATCTGCCAGGGAAGGGCACAGAGTCAGCCAGGGATGAAGGGATGCTCTGGGCTTTGCCTTCAGCCCCTACTCACAAGCCCCATCAGACCTGTCCCTGAAAACAGAGGGTATGCTGGAGAAGCCTCAACTGCCTTCTCTCCCAGAGGACATTCACCCAGACAAGCCATCTCCACTTGGATCAAAGGCCTTGGGAAATGGCTCCACTTTCAGCCCAGCAGCACTGCCTATGGCACACACAGAGCTGAGTTCTTCACACAGTGCTGTACCTGGGACCTATCTCAGTCTATGAGACTCATCCCTGAGTTCTCTGCCCCAACAGGGTTTCAGTAGGTCCCCAGCTTGTGGCATTTCAAGGCCAGAACCTCAATCACCAAAACCCCAGGGGAGCAGAGAGGGACATATCCTGCTCTTCAGAGAGGAACTGGAGGCAGGAGCTACCTGGTCCCCACCAGCAACATCCACACCTTGACCCAAATGGATTCAAACACTCTCAGAAGGATGTTCCCACACTTCTGCTGCATGGATGGAATTAATACATTTTTCCAGCTCCCCCTCAGTGCTCACTCATCCCAGGCTCAGGTGAGAGGCCCTTCAGGCCAGACAGAAGCAGCACAAGGTCCTGCCCTCACCAGCACATCCTGGCTGCTGCTGAGCCTCCTGGCTCCACACCTTCCCAACAGCCCCAGCTGAGCAGGGAACCCCAAGTGCTGACACCTGATCTCGTTGAGGGGCACAGGCAGGGTGTAGATGGACCCTCCAAGGGATGAGTCCAAAGGCTTTGAAGAAAAGCCAGCACAAGCTCAAGTGACCAAGATGGGATATTTGAGCAGCCCCACAGCAGGGGTGAGGATAGGGAGACCAAACCTGCTGCCAACTCACCACATCTCTGCACCACTGAGGAATGGCACAGCACTGGGGCCCCAGCATGGCATTTCTATCATTTCACATTTTCAGGAAAAGCCCCCCTCCAAACACAACTCCCTCCAAACAGCCCCTCCCGCTCTGGGTGTCAGGTCTAGGCAGGCAGAAAGTAGCTCAGCTGCTTCCAAACATGCAACTCCTGTGCCTCAGCCAAAACACAAATAAGGAAGGAGGAAGGGACTGCAGCTCTGCCTGCAGTCAGCACCTGCTGCCCCATGGCACAGCTCGGGGGGGTCACTGCCCTCCCAGCCACTTCTGGCTCTCAGCATCATCTGCTCCAAGAAGCCAGAAGCAAGAATTCCCCTTGCTGAATTCCAAGCTCAGGCAGCCTCCATGCTTTGGTGGGAACCTGGAGGGTTTGTAAAACCTGAATTCCCTCTGTGCTCCCAAGATACTAGGCTGGACCTGGCTCCAAAAGCGTGAGGAACCTTTCTCCCCACTCTCTCACAGCTCAGCAGGAGTGATTGGAGCTTAACACAAGGCAAAACCCAGCACAGTGCAAGTCTGGAAACCCATGGACACAGCCATCACCTCAGAGAACAAGCACATGCGAGAGGATGAGCAAATCCACATGCAACCAGTACAAATCCCACTGGGCTCTCCGGCTTCCCTAAATCACAACAAGCCTTTCAGGAGAGCCATACTGGGCTCCATCCAGGGGCTGGGAAAGGCAGGGAAGAGCCTCCTTGTGCTGCTAGCTCTGCTCCCCACAAACCAGAGATCTTGCCCCAGAGGTGATTCAGCAGAGAGCTGAGGGTATAATCCCCAGGGACACCAAAGGAGAGCGCTGCTTCCTTGAGGACAACCTGACCAAAGTCTAAGGGTTGCTCTCCAGAAGCCTCCTCCGTCGGTAAGACAAGGCCATGCAATTTTACCATTAAACTGGGAATGACTTCCCTGAAGTGGCTTATTAAGCAACTGGGACCCAATTCCAGGAGAAAGCACACCATTCCCAGCACTGCCAGGCAGCCAAGCCCGGCAGTGGCCTCAGACCTCAGCATGGGAGGAAGCGCAGTCAGAGCAGCCCACGGAGCAGCCGGGGCAGGAGCTCAGAGGGTTCCTGTAGGTATTTCCCACCCACCACAGGGAGCAGGGAAACAGTAGTGACACGCCAGAGATGCAGGGAGAGACAGAGCTGGCAAATCCTGCTTCTGGAGGAGTTAAAATTCAG
The DNA here is from genome assembly GCA_013400415.1 of Scytalopus superciliaris. NCBI lineage: Eukaryota > Metazoa > Chordata > Aves > Passeriformes > Rhinocryptidae > Scytalopus > Scytalopus superciliaris. The sequence continues at coordinate 55,423 of VXBX01006275.1, read as the reverse complement.
TAGCTGATTTAGGATTAATTCTCCCTCTGCCCCCATCCCACAGCAACAAGTTAGAGGCAGGTGGTACGCCCCTTCCTAGAGGAGATTGGCAGGGAAGGAGCAGCCTGGGGGAGTGCGGGTGCAGGACAAGCACGGCTAATCTCTTCCTCACTCTAATCCTCCAGCAAACACGAGGAGATAAGGGAAATCACCATTATTGATAGAGCAGCTCCTGGTGGAATTCCTGCCAGTCCCAGACAGTAGGGCAGCGAGGGGCAATGCCTGCAGCCAGCTCGGGAACCCTACTGGAGCCCCCAGGTCCTTCCAGACAGATATACCCTGTCCCTGACACCCTCCCACCCAAAGGGACCCTGCCACCACCCTGAGCCCCAGCACCTGCCACAGCTCGGGGCAGGGACAGACCCTCCGTCACACCCCTCGGGACCAGCCACGTCCCAGATAGGTGAAAGATCCATCCCAGACAAGCCCAAGCCTCACCCCAGGCACAGCAGCCTGGTCCCAGCTGGGCGAGCCTTCCCAACCGGATCAGAGCCCCTTCCCCACCGACTCCCACCTTCACCCCATTGCGATCCCCCCAGCCGGATCCAAGCCCCGTCTTGACTCAGGCCAGCCCCGTTCCGACTGCCCCAAACCCTTCCCCAGCTGGTCTGGCCCCTTCCCGACAGGATCGGCCTCTCTCCTAGTAAGTTCAAGCCCCATCCCAGGAGAACCAGCCACCCCCCGACAGGTCCCAACGCGGCCGAGCCGACCCCATCCCGGCGGGGCGGGAGGGCTCCGATCCAGCGGTGGCGTCCCAGGAAGGGCGTCCCGGCGCGGGGGTAGGAGGTGCCGGGGAGAAGCGAGGGGGGTCCCGGCGCACTCACCATGGGGCCCCGGGGAGCCCGGTCCGGCCCCGCGTCCCGCTCCGCCGGGGCCCGCGGTTTGAACTTGGCTCCACGGTGGGAGGGGACGGACACGGCACCGCCGCCGGCCCAGCCCCGGCCCCCGCGGGGGAGGCATCGCCCCGGCCCCCCCGGGGCACCGACGGGGCACGGAGCAGCGGGTCGTGCCCGGGGCTGCGGGAGAGGGTCCCGCTCCCGCTGGGCAGGGTGAGAGAGGGTCCCCCCCTGCCCCGCTATCCCAACCCACGCGTGTCCCCCCGCACCCCGGGCAGGGCTGGGGCTGCGTGTTTTGCCGCAAACCACCACGGTTTCGATTTCTGTTGGCGTTGGGGCGATGGTTTCATTCTGGAGTCGCAGCCGGCAGCGGGAGAACACTCACAAACCGCACCCTCCTACAGCAGAAGCGACTGTCCAGGGCGATTCCCCTAAAATAACAAACACGGACAGTGTCCCCCGCTGTGCTTCCAGCCAAAGCCCTCTCTCACTTCCCTGCTGTACTTTGCACCTCACCCCCAAGTCCAGGCACAGAAACTGCCCTGACTCAATTTCCATTGATTTTGGGGAAAAAATGAACCGCCATCAACAAAGCTCCTCAGAGGTGTTTGAGTAAGAGATAGAACAAATGGTGAGTTATCCAGCTCTGCTCAGCTTGCCAGGAATGTTCCTCCCTGAGAAGAGGGACCCACAGCACACAGCAGCATTCCGCCAGGACAGGACCCATATAACTTCTTTATTGAGCTCTATATAATCCCTAAAATTCATGGGTGCCATAATCCACTTAAAAACCGCCAAGACATCTACAAACATTAAAAGGCTCTAAGATTGATGATCTTGACCATGTTTATCCAAAAAACATAATCCCAAAGCTAAGGAAGGCAACCCAAGCGAAAGGGAAACTGCAGGCACAAGGAGCAGGTGGCCAAAGGAGCCTGGTGCTGTGAGGATGTAGAACACTCACAAGCACAGGGCCCCTGCTCAGGGTTGCCACATCTGGGTGTGTGTGCACAGCACCAGGAAACCATCATTTCTCCCACCACACACAAGGAGCAACTCCCAGGCAAGTCACAGAATCCCAGATTGGTCTGGGTGCTAAACAACCATGGGCAGGGACACCTTCCACAAGACCAGGCTGCTCCTTCTTGTGCGTTTTCTTAATCACAGAGTTCCTAGGTAGCCTTTCCCAACAAATCCTTACAGGACCACCTAAGCAAGGGGCAGGGGAAGTGTGTGGATCCCATCAGGGGTGTCTGGCTCAAGAGAGATGCTCCCAACACAAGCCAGGAATCTCTCCAGCAAGAAAAGCCACATCACTGCATTCCCACCGCCCTTCCCCACCCCATCTCTACAGCCACCAACCAACAGTACTGCTGGGCAGAGGAATTTATGCAACACAGGCACCCAGGAATCAGAATGCCCTATTCCTTTCCCAGAGATCAGGATACAGCTCCCACGTGAGAAACACAAGGGATTGAAGGACAGCACACACTGAAAACTACTTTTAAACTTGTTTTTATCCTGCAGTTTCTGCCTCAGTCTCAAATCCTTGTCCAGCCATGTTCCCTTCCCACGTCTAACCCTCTCCTTCTCACATCATCTCCATTCCCCTTCCCAAACTCTCCTCCACTCTCTAGGAGCCCACTCACCAGAAGGATATCAGTGATGGCACAAAACCCCTGAGCAAGAGTCTCTCCAGCTCCCACTGCCTCTCACTCACCTTTGGGGCACTACAATTCCACAGGACATCCGTGATCTACACCCCTTCACCAGCTATTCCAAAGAAAGCACAAGAGTTTCCGTTATGGTCCCAAAGAAAAACAGGGTTTTGCTTCCCAGACCAACCGTTTCTGCTCCAGTGTTAACAGACGGACATCTCCGCTTTGGCAAAAGGCTGTAGCCCAGCCTGGTGCAGCCACCACTGACAGACACCTTCCCAGAGTGGTGGGAGCCTGATAAGTCCAAAGGTTCTGCTATCAGACCCATTCCTGCCAGTCAGAGTCAAAGGGCAAGACCACGCTCCAAGAGAACAGAAGGAAACAAAAAAAAAACAAGTTGTATTTTATACATATTTTCCAACAAGTAATAAGGATCTTTCTTCTCCAACTAAACACATGAGATAACACACACCCACAGACCTGGACACTGCTGCTATATCCTCACGTGTAAAACAGTACAGCTTCTCATTCTATGATCACAAGAAAGTCAAGGGGTTGGGGTAGAAATAGTACAGATCACAAGTGTAGAAAATTGAAGACAGTGTATAAAGGGTCCCAAACACAAAGTTTTCCCTCTAATGAGTTTGCTTTTTTCCATCTGCATTTAAAGGGAGCCATCCCCAACCCCCCAACCCCAGGCAGTCATGGTTGTGTAACAGCTCACAGTCTACCAACGAATCTAAATAAAGGTTCTTCCTTCAAAGGGCTTTCAAGGATTGCTGGATTTTGCCTTGTTACTCTAAAACAGCACTGTGCTTAATGAACTCAGACACCTAAAAGAATAAAGTTTACCATATACATTTAAAAATTGAGGAAAAGTTGTCTAAAAATATGCTTTTGAATATGACAAAGTGCTCCAGCTGCTCAGTTTGAAGGAACTTCTCTAAGCTGTGTGGCAGCTTGTCAGCAGAGGAGACCAAGTTAAACCAGCTAAAGAAGAGGAACCAGCCCAGACCTTTCCCACTGTTGTTCCCAAACTCCACTCATCTCCTTCAAGAACACTCAGTGTTTTCCAACAGCAACAAGTCAGATCTGCTGACAAGGAACCAGCATCAGATGGGCCAAATGCTACAAGGGAACAAGGGAACACATGCCAGGGCTGAGAACAGAGGGACTGCCATGTATCAGAATCCATATACAAGCGCTAATTAAAGCTTGTGTTCGCAGGGGGTAAATCAGGAATCAACATGGAATCACCCAACAGAGCATCACAAGACTGCTCGTGTCTCTTATGTGACACCAGCAACAATGTTCTGATGTGCTGCAGAAGCTGATGGCCATGCTGGGGAAAGAAAGAAGCAGCTTTTCCTTTTGGGAGAAAGCTTTTTCGTATCATCACCCATCTCCTGTTCTCCAAAATCCATGCCGCTGTGAGGGCGAACACACCACAAGCAGGGAAGTCCTACAGAGACCACTGAGGCAGCTGGGGCCAGCACACTCTAGAAGGTGTTTTTAAGCTTGGCTGCCACAAGCACAAGAATCTCTCCAATCTTTTTCTGCCAGTTCTCTATGTCCTTGGAGACATCACACCAGAGCTCTCCGTGGCGAGGTTCGGCGTTCTCACAGCGCTTCCTCACCTCTTCCTGTTGTTCCTACAGGGAAGAGAAACAACAGTTTGTCCTGGTTTGTTCCAGCATGGAACCAAAAGTTTAACAGATCCCTCTCTGTTTCAAATACTCTTCCAAAGCTTGTGGTGGGGTTTTGGGTCTGTTACTTTTAAAGGCAATATGGAAGGCCCAGTCAAAATTCAGAAGCAGCAACTCTCCCACCTGGCTGAACAAACTGGCCAAGTTACAGCTGAGCAAGTTTTGGCTACAGCAGAGAAACTGCAGCAGAAACTTCCTGTGCATTACTGCCTGCAGGAGCTCTGTCAAGTGAGAGGTCTCTCTGAAGTCAGAAGATAAACACCCCCATCATTTCAGTAGTATCAGGCAGTAAAAACTGCCTGAAGAGATTAGAACAGGCTGTTCCTCTGGCTGTGCTCACATGCAACCTGTACTTGACACTTGGGAGAAACAGCACCAGTTACACAAACCCAGCATCACAATTCCAGCACAATCTCCTCTGAGCAAGGTTGCATTTAACAAGAGGAAGATGGATTTCAGAGATTTTTGCATGAACCAGCATAACTGTGGAGAGTAAAGCAGTCTGAAAGACAGCTCAGCTACTGACAGCACCTTTTAAAAGCCACCACACAGGCCTGTTCATGCTTATTTGTGACCAGGCGTGACAGCCAGCCTCGCCTATGACCACGCAGGCAGCAGCGGCGTGCTCAGCCCAGCACTGCAGCAATCCTGGGGCTAGGGATTGCTGCTGCCCTTCCCTTTTCCCAGGCACACACTCACCTCTGTGCCGTGCTGGAGCTCAAATTTGTAAAAGAAGGCCCAGGCATCCCCCAGGTCCGAGTCGATCTTCACTGTCCGGTGGAACCACTCTCTGGCCTTGGTTATTTTACGTTCACTCCAGAACAGCCTGTTGGGAAAATCAGAAGGGAGTTTACAAATAACCTCACTTTAGAGGAAAATGCCAAGCCACAAACACTCCAACTTAAAGGCTTGATAGGTATTCCAACTCTCTGCTCTCCCAAGAAGGAAACAGCAGATTTTAAGGCACCTGCAGACCATCCTGCCACTGAGAAGAGAGGACTGAAAAGAATATCCAACACTTCCTCTTCACTGGCCAGCAGTGAGGCAGGATAACTTAAGAGGATAACTTAGCCCCAGGCACAGACAGACTCTCCTGAGAGGGGAAGCATTACTGAGCTCAACCTTTGCTAACTCAATTGCTTTAATTCTGCTGTTACAGATTTGGTGTGGAAAGAAACAGGATTGCATGCCTACATCTATTCCCACTCCTCCAATTTCTTAACATCTCAAGTCAATTTTAGCATCTAACAATTAAATAACTTCTAAAAGCTGATAACTGCCTGCTGTGTGGTCACAACACCCACACAGCCTGCTCCAGTGGAGCAGACCAGCCTTGCCAGCCCCACTTTCCCAGGGAAGACAAGCACGAAGCTTCTGTGCTCCAACCCCAGCCTGGCACCTGCCCCACTGCTGCCATTTCATCCAGGCACTGGGTGAACACTGAAGTTTTTCCCCAGTAATGAACCAGCTGAGTCAAGAGTCTCTTGGTTTCACACCTTTGCATTAAAGAGTTCATTTGAGCTATAAGGTCTTTATCAAATCAGCCAGCCCTCATAAAGAGCTTAGGCAGTCATAAAATTATACAGCTTATGTGATTGTTTTTAAGCCCTATAATACTCTTGATTGTTCCGTGTTAAATAAACTGTGATTTAAAAGAGCATGAACAATGATAGCAGAGGCTTAACACCTGCAAGTAGTGGCCATTTTCAACAATATATTTAACAAAAGTCTTTCACAGATGTGTGTAACACTCTGTACCTACAGGCAAGTTGTGATGGGAGGTGGAAGCTGTTTATGTTGGGATTAGCTGTTAAACTGCCTGAGGTTGCACCAGAAGGGGCCTGGGAGCAGCTTCCATAAAGCAAAAGTTAACATTTTTCTCACTTTCTGCTAAAGCTGAACAAGTCAGCTGTCAGGATCTGGCAGAACCCGGTGTTGCAGTCACTGGAGTGTATCCTACAGTTTTCTTTGGCTTATAAAACAGAGTTGTGAAAGAATTAGGCAACTTTGAGCAAAATGCCTCCTGCATTAACCTCTTCTGTTATTCACAAAGAGAGGAAAGTAAGCTTGTTCCCATCACAGCTGCTGTAGAGCTGTTCACACATCAGAGCAGGAAGGATATAGCAAGAGTCAATTCTGATAGTGGGTTTTCATCACTGGAAGCCTAACAACTCAATCCGGACAAGAAGACAATTCCTAGTAGATCATCTTCCCATTTCAGAGAAGCAAACTATGGAATGGCTGGTGGTTTGCATTCTGGGAAGGGCTACAAGTGAAGAACATTGACATGGCAGAAATTCAGGAGCAGCACAGAATCTAGCTCAGAATTGAAAAAAAACCACCTGACAGAATCTAGGACAAAGAGAAAAAATGGAAAATACACAGTCAGCCACATAAAACTTGAAAAATGACCAGCAAAAAAATGTCCCTATTTTCACAAATACTTAAATCATATCCTAAACCACTTAATTAAGCCTCGTTCACCTGACAAGCACAGTGAAATCCCTTTCAAGGGACAGCAAGAAAGCAGTCTGCAGGGTGCCAATACCCAGCCCTGGCAAAGGGCTCTGTGTGAGTGCATTGTTGCCTGTGCCAGTCCCAGACCCACCAGAAGAGCCCGAGGGCAGGGCTGACATCCCCTGCTTGGAATCAAGGGAGAGATTTGCACAGTTACTAGGAGACAGCTCGAGAGCTGTTTCTTGCTTTGGGACTTATTAGAGCTGCTGCAGCCAGGATCACATGGCTGTGCTGGAGTGCAGTGCTTCATCCTGGACGCAGCCACACACAGACATGGATATTTTTACTGCATCAAGCACAGGAACTCACTTGGCCACAGCCAGCAGGACATGTGGGTCATGTTCACACTTCTTGAGAGCATCCACACTCTTGGTCTTTCGTTGCGGTCGCGCTTCAAGGAAAATTGCCTCTGACCACAGGATTCCTTAATCAAGTCAAGTAGGAAGATTGTTTAGTGTTAGAGATTAACCCTCCCCACCGTGCCATCAGGCCAGTGCTCTCTAACACAGGCAGAACTATGGCCCCCACCCTGCTGGTTATTGACCCCCACCCTCATCCCAGATCCCTCTTTCTGCATGGATACTTCATTCAGTACTCTGAATTTTCAGCTACTGCATGCACCATGCTGGACCTTCAGCTATGAAGGTCTCTGTGCCATAATTTCTGTTGCCTAACCCAGAGCTCAGGCTTTTCATGTGAGATATTGCAAACTCTGGAACAGGGAGGGCATATCTGCATTTCCAAAGGGAAGGGTATCCATCTGTCTGAACAGGAAACTGAAGTGGCAGAAGTTCCAAAAGGTGCAAAGTACAGTTTGGGAGCAGTTTCAAGGATGCTGGACAGCACCACAGTCTTACTGATGCTGGCTCTGCAGACACTGATGAAGGACAGGGGGTAGGTCCAGGAAAGCTGGGTTTAATCCCTAGCTCCTGTCACTGCCAAAAGCAAGGAAGGAAATATGCTCAGGGGAGCATGAAATCTGCAGTTTCTCATGTCAGCCAGCCACACCTGATCACTTCAAAGCAAAGCCTGAGAGATGGTGTCTGCCAGGACTCCTTCAAAGCGCTCTCGCTTCCCATAAACGGCGCCACGGCAGCCCACACGAGCTTTGATGACTGCAGTGACAGACTGGAGGGGAACTCTCCTCTTCTTGCTCTTTATATATATAGGATCACAAACACCATTATATTTCAATTTCACTCTTTGCACTGCCTGCCTACATCAGCCATAAGCCCTCAGGGATCAATTCAGGAATCAATGGACACAAACCTCTGGTTTACATGTCTGCAGGTGGTCAATGAGCCAGCTCCCACAGGCTTTGATTCTGGTTTGTTGAGGTTTAAGATAAAGTTGGAAGTGATTTTTTTTTTTTTAAACAAAAACTGAGATCCTGCTGCCCATTTCCATAGCAACAGGCAGATCTGTAAAAGAGCCTGTGGTGGCAAACACTCATTAAGCATTAGGTCATTCACAAAACAAAGCAGGATTTGGGTGGTGCTTTGGTGACCCACTCACATGGAGAGCAGCTTGCAATGAGTTTATCGTGTCATAAAAGTCACTTAATTCCCAATTATTTCACTGGGACTTAGGCAGTCACCAATTAAACACCTTTCAAAACCTAGCCTGAAGGCAAGCTAAGCCAACTTGTCCTGCAGTAAGTTACTACAATTTGTAGTTACGTGATCTCTTCTCCCCAAAGATGTCAACATGTTTAAATAATTAAGTCTTCCTGCAATTCTGCCCCAGAACAGGGAAATGTTAGGCACTTTCTCCTCCCGTCCCAAAAGGCAAATGTTTCCACTGCTGGTTAGAACCAAGTGACTTACATTATATGACCTGTTAGCCTTTTCTTCCATGAGGTAAAATAATCAAAAAACAGGACTGAACATTTATGGTACATGATCCCCTAATCATGACTAGGACTGAAATCTGCTGACAGCACAAGTTATTAAGCTCACAGTGGTACAACCAACACAGGCACATCAGCAACTGGGAATCTCCTAAGGCCAGCTCTACTCCCAGGAGACAGGGAAAACACCATTCCTTTTCCACTGAACTTCCTGACTATAAACACTCAAGTGTCTTTCTTTAATTTTAAACCTTAGCAGACTTCTACCAGCTTCAGAGAACAATCCATCCATATCCAAAATGCTTTCACAGGAAATCTGGGGACAAATGGTGGACTGCAGATGTAATAATATATTGGATACTGCAGAAAAATGGAACAACAGAGCCTGTGACCTCTCTGGAGTGAGACAGCACAAAGCAACTGTGATTATTCACAAAGACTCTCAACATTTCCTTTGCATCTCTCCACAACGCCTTATTTTGAGACCTGGCCAGAAAGGACATCTCAGGAAAAGATGTGCCTTCATCAACTGGTCAAAACAAGTATGTTTAAGGCAGAAATGAGATCCAGCTCACCAGAATTGGGGCACTCTTGCAATGCCTTGGCCATCAGAGTGTTTGCAATGTTCTTCAGCCCAGCGCGGTACTCCAGTCGCACAGACTCCAACCTGATAGGGAAGAGGCTCTGATGATATTTATGACAACATATTCACTAGGGAGAAACAAACTGTGAGTCACTGGAAACTGCAAACATCTGCCCATATTCTGAATATGTGGAGGTGACTGACATCTTCCCATTCCTCTCCCATCTAAAAATAAACATGACTTTTATTCTCTAATAGTTCAGATCAAAACCAATCTGAAAAAAGGACTGTAACAGAAAAGAAATAGCCCTGGGTTTGCAAGCTTTGTGCACCGTGACTATCAGTAAAGAAAAAACTAGCCCCAAATCCTTAGAGTAGCCACACAATAGCCAGGATCACCAAAGCATTTCTGCTTGGTGAAATTTCTACTCAGGGAAGTTGCTAGTCCAAAGAAACTCCAGGATGGGCATGGCCATAAGTTTCATGCTCAACTGGATGAGAAGCTGTGAAACAGCTGGTCTGAAGAATGCATGGAATATTTAGCCCAAATTCAGTTCATCTCCACACAACTCACCAAAGATCTGGATTCTTTGGATTCTTCAGGCGAGACTTTTCCAAGATGGCTCTTGCTCTGGTCAACTGCCCGACTTTCTCCTCCAGCCTGGACAGCAAAAGCCACAGGGGTATGGAATGGGGGCACTTCTTCAACTGTTTAAAGAAAAAGTACAGTAGTAGGTAGATCTGAAAAAAATATTATTACCATTATAGCAAAGAACTTCCCTCCCTACATCCTCCTGGAGAGTTTAGAAGAGACGAGACAAAGCTGTCACTCAAATTTCCCTGATTAGTCTGACAGCACAGAAGTCAAGTTTCTCCTGTATCCAAAACAGCTGGGTCAGCACCAAGTATGACTGAGCAATTTCAGCAGCAAAAGAAAGAACATACCTCCCTTAAATCTGTGCTCCTTCTGGAGACAGAGGGCCCTCATACATCCCCAAATCACAGCAGAGTGTGCAGGAAGTCATTAGGATATGACACTGGCAGAAACCTGTGTCTAAATTACTTTGATGCTTGTCTGACTTTGAGCATTCATACCCAAGGACACCAATTACCATTTAAAAGAGAGAGGAGTGCTCTGCAGGTCACCTCCTTTCACTGTGTGTATCTAAGAGCAGGTGAGGATTCTCTTTCAAGAGTTCTGCTTTTACTCTTTACAGCTCTTAGAGAATTACTGTGCAATGCCTTTATTCCTACCTGCAAGGATTCAGGCATAAAACAAACTCTCTCAAGCAAAAACATGAATTTTTATATGGATAATGTGTAAGAGAAATTCTTGCTGCTTATTTCAAGGCCCTAATTTTATTATTCTTTTTTACTGTTTTAACCAATGAGAGAACATAAAATGGAGAGCCAAAGACATGATTTGATTCAAAGACAGACATCTCTCCACACCAGAAGCACAAAGCAAAGCTGCAGTAACATCCATCTTACCCCTTGATTATAAGCCTCCCGTGCTTTCTCTACCAGCTCCTTTTGTTCCTCGATTTGTCCTTTCATCATCCACAGTTTGGGGAAGTCTTCATAGTGCTTCAGGGCTTCTTCACACAGCTCCTGGGCTGCAGCAATGTTCCCAAGCACCCATTCCAACTTCACAGATTTCATGAAGACCTGGGAGCAAACCAGAGCTGTTTACCACCAACAGCCACTGAAAAACCATTGGTCTGTCAAAGCAGCGTGTTTCCACTTTTGTATATTCATTAGAATGTTATTGATTAGCTACACCTTGAAGTAAAATAAAAATATGAGGGCTAAATAATAGTGGGAACAGATAACAATGAGAAAGGTAAATAGAATCATAGAATGGTTTGGGTTGGAAGAATAGTATTTGTACAAAGAGCACGGCTTTAAGAGTACAACCAATTAGCAAGCCCAAGACTGATTTATCAGCACAATCTGACCTCAGATCCAAGATACCAAGACCACCTGTTCCTACTTTTGCCTTCAGGCTGAAACTGTTGTCCCACTCATTACAAACCAGTACATGTATTTTTCTGCCTCTCAAAATCTTCCTTTTGGCTACACGGGGAAGTCACAGCTGCGAGAAATGTATTATACACCCAAGGCTCTCTCACTATTCTTTGATCCCAGTCCTTCCATTCCCAAACTCCCTCCACCATGACCTTGCAAGAGAGGAATCAAGTCTGAGGCCAGGGCTTCTGCCCCAGCTGGAGAAGCTCCCTGGCTGACAAGAGAGGAAGAGGACAGTTTAAAAGATCTAGGATGAAGCACCATCTGAGGGGGAGGAACAGAGGACAGAGATCAAACTAATTTTTCTTTTACTTTGACAAGTCAAAATGCTTTTGTATGAAGAGATGAAAATTGACAAAGTTTATCATACCAGAGGTAAATGGAGATAAACACAAGAGTGTAATTTTAAACACCAAACCACCCCAGAGCTGTCTTTAGTACAAGCACAAATGAGTCTTCTGTGAAAGTATTTTCTCTTTTCTCCAAGACATGTTTTTATGCAACACAAACATTGTACAAACAGCTGTAAACTGGGAATTTCCTGACTTTTGCCATTTGTGTAAAAAACAAATTGAAACCCTTCACTTGATCCTAGCCCTTTTTTCCCATCATGCCATGACTGTGTGTTGCAATCCACTGGAGAGGCGCTCAGCAAAGCGGCCGCGTGCCCCAAAAGGCAGTGGCAGGGAGCCATATGGTCAATCCCTAAGGCCACAGAACTGAAGGAACTCCTCCTTCCGTCCCAAATCCCCCGTGGCCAAGTGGCCTGAGCCTCTCCACCCTCCACATGTCCTTACCCTTGCTGTGGGGGCACTGCTGCGGGCTTTTGCCAGCAGCCTCCTTGCTCTTTCATACTCATTGTTCTCCGACTCGAGCTTCACGGCAGCGAGCCAGATCTCCTCGCTGTTGGGGTTGGCCTGCAAGAACACAAAATGACAGACAAATGCATACAGTGAATCAACAGCAGATTTAATCCTCCGTTTGATCCAGATTAAAATTGAAATCAGAGCTTTGTCAATCCACAGTTTGGGGTTTTTTTCAGTTTAAGCTCCTCCCAATCTTCTCTGACCTTTGAAGTTTATAGAAATTCTCCAAAACAGATGGGCAACACAAAGATATATGCCAGTTTGGAAGCTGGATGCTTTTCAGTTGTTGAAAAGAATTAATGCTTGATCTTCTGAACTTCCAGTTTAAATACTGAAAACATCAGAGGGTCTGCCACAATGAGACCCTCATTTTATTACCCCCAAGCAAAAAAATCTGTAGCTTTAATTCCCCACTGAGGTCTGTGAAAGCTCCTCCAATAAAAGTCATTTCAGTGGCATCCATGTCAAGAACTTTTCAGGATGGTAATGATGAGCACCGAGAACAAATTTAGGAAGTAAATATCTTTTACCTTCCATCTCAGGGCCTGTCTTTTTTTTTTTTTTTGTTATCACTTAGCTTTTAAGCCTCATTCCCAGTATTAGAACTGCTTTGCTCATCTTTCTTACAGCATTGAGAAGACAATTCCCTTCATTTTGCAACAGATTAGTGGGTTTGGTCTGAAACATAAGTAATGCAGTGGCCTCATAAATTAGGGCAGACCACAACCCTTTCCTTGAGGTGGCCCAAGACAAGGGGATTCTGATCCAGGACTGGGGTTGGTGGGAGCCATGGCAGTAAAACTGATAGTTTGCAAACTCATATAATCATAGAATGGTGTGGGTTGAAAGGGACCTTGAAGATCATCTCATTCCAAATCCCCTGCCACGGGCAGGGATGCCACTCACTAGGTCAGGTTGCTCAGAGCCCCCATCCAACCTGGCCTTGAACACTTCCAGGGATGGGACACCCACAACCTCTCTGGGCAACTTGTTCCAACTCAGCACCTGGTGTGGTACTACTAAAAGAGCAGTAGCACACTCTTGCTTTCAGCTTGCTGCTCTTTTACAGGAGAACATTTTGTCACACAAAACAAAGAACAGAGGAAGTCTCCGTCATTTTGAAAGGCAGCAAGAATCGTGTGTTGACAGAAAAAGCCTCCACTATATTCTTTACCTGTCATACTTAACACCATCTGACACATCTAATAGACCCACCTGGAAAGCCAGGGCCAAAATGCTTCTGGCTGCTGGCACATCTCCTGCCAGCCACTTGGATTTGGCTCCCATGAGCCACAGCACTTCTGCTTTGGGACAGTGAGCAACAGCTCTCTGCAAAAGAGCCTCCAAGGATTCCCTGAGACAAGAAAGAGCAAGTTACAATCCCTCGAGGTACTGCCAAAGGTGAGATCTTGCACACCATTTTCACTATCACTCAATGCTATAAATATTGTTGCAAAGTCCAACGTTGTAAACCTTGATAAGTTGTTTCATAACAAGGAAAGGGTGGGGTCCTTTTTCACAGGGGTTCTGAAATCAGCAATCCACAAACGGCTCATTGTTCAGACACCTTTGTTTGACAGACTGCAGAAAGAGCCTGCACACAAACAGCTCGTTTCTCTTGGAAAGAGCCATTCTGTTTAACAAACCTTTGTAGAAACTGAGACAGGAAGTTTTTCAGAATTATTAGATGAAGCTGGCTTGATCTTACTCAACTTATTTTTTTTCTCCCCTCTGGAAAATAGACTTTTCAGGTAGAACATGGGGCTTAAAAGCCAGCCACCAACTGGGAAACATGGGAGAACATCAAAAGCAAAGGTGTGTTTGCTCCCAGTTAAAAAAAGGCTTGAATGAGGCAGAACTCAGCATCTGCAGTCACTTCCACATTACAGCCTTGTTGGCTTTAATAAGGATGATTCCACATGTATAACTGGCCTACTGCAGAGACTGTTTGCTTTATTCTAAACATGTACTTCTGACATGTAAAGCTTTACAAGAAAACTTTTAAAAAGAGGCTGAGCTGTGACAGTGTAACATCAATCTTAGTTCAGGATGCGATACACATTCACAGTATGTTTAATCAGAAAATGCCAGAGATTCTTGGACAACTTCAGCAATGAAGTAGTTTATCTCTGAAAATTAAATAAAACACATTTTAGGTGATTTGTAGCCCCACATTTTTCTAGAAAAGCCTTCTCAAAGATGACTGTTCCTACCTTGCCTATTCAGAGCTATTTTTACCCAGTAATCCCTATTGCCAAAAACCACTTTATGACTTCATAAAACCTAATGATGTTCTGAGCACAACAAAGAAGGTCAGACCTGCAAAGAACATCAGCAAGTTTCCACCAGCTGCACTAACTCTGCATGTGCAACAAAGCACTTCAGGCATCATCTTGTAGCCTTCCTTCCCCCCCCAGCCTCTCACCCTGTCACAAGGATGAACTCCTCCACGCAGGGGTTATGCCACACACATACCTGGTTCCATGGTTCTTCTCAAAGTAAGCTGCTCGCAGCCACACACTTTTCTTGCTCGGGAAGACTTGCAAGGCATAAGCATAAATTGCTCGGGCACACTCCAGAGCATTATGAGCAACACACTGTGGGAAAACAGAACTAAGTCAGCTTAGGGGTGCAGTAGAATCGAGAGCAAGAAGGAATTACACATGCATAATTCAACACAGAACTCACTAACTCAGTGTAATCCATGAATTGGGGCTTTATGGAGAACAGAACACTTACTATCAACTTTTTAAAAAGGAAGCAGGGAAGGAATTTGCAAGCATCCCTCTGTAGAGCACAAGTATCTCTGGCCTTTCAGTGGGACTGACACACACAGGCCAGCTTGAAACATTAGTAAGGCATTGGAAAGGCTCTCATGTTTGCACTTCATTTTGTTATTTCACAGGCAAAACCCTAAGCACCACAGAATGTGCCCCCCACTGCTTGGAGCCCAATTCAAGGCCAGTGAAGTTGGACATTTCTCATGCTGAAATATGATTTAGTTTTTAGCACATGTTCAAACTATTCCCCTAAAGCAAAGAAAGCCTGGTAAAAAGTTTTACCCACTCCCAGTCTTACATTAACTCTCGAGCTACAACATTTAGGCCTAAAACTAAGCTCCTACAATGTTTAGGTGTAAAACTAAGCTCCAAGCTTCTTTAGCCAGACCTCAATCTCTGTTGATGTCACACACACACAAAAAAAATACATACTAAAACCAGCAAACAATCTATCCCAATGTCAACTTTTTGGTTAGTAAAAATTCAAATCTGAATAAAGCTCTATAACCCAATAACCTCCTGAGGCACAAACTGGCCAAAGGCAGGCAGGTAGTGTGGGAATCCCCCTTTCACTGACAAAGCCATTTCCCAGGCTCCAGTTCAATTTTCTCTAATTAAAAAACACAAACCCACAACAAAACAAAGAAAACCAACAAACAGCAGCATCACAGCTGGACATACACTGTCTGCATCTTCCATCCAGGTATGTTTCCGATCCTCTTCCTCAATCCCAATCCCAATCACAGCTCGCATGATCGCCTGGCACGTGGCCACGCTTCCAGCTTTATCACATTCCTCAGCATCCTAGAAACAAGAGTAAAACCCTGCTTGTTTTGAAAACTCAGCACAAGAAGTTAAAACTCTGCAATGGCAACTCCTTGTGCATAAACACAGAGACATTTTGGGTCAGTGCCTCAGCATAAAAATCTTATTATTCAAACACATCTTGACGCCAAGCAGCAGCCTGCACCCACGAGGAAGGTGCTGGAGTTGTACAGAGTCATTCAGAAGTTGGTTAAGAAACAGAGCACGTCAACTACATCTACTGAAAAGGAGTAAGTGTGACAATGTGTGACCTTCCCAGCCCCAGAAGTCTCTTCTTACAGCTTCACAACCCTGGGCTGAGTCAAGAAGGGACTTGGCCAATGAAAAAATGAAAAAATTTCACAAGGAAGTATTTTAACACCAAAACTAATGACCTTCTTTCAGTTTTGAAATAATTCTTAAGTTTCAATACGGGCTAAGCAGTAAGTTAATTAAAATTAATATCCCTTTAACCACTGTTAAATCAAAGGTACAAAGCCTCTCTCACCAGAGCATGTATGGGAAAGTGGAGTTTCCTGACACACACAGCTTTCAGAAAGCCAAGCACATCTTGCTTAAACTTGTTGAAAAGACCTCTGATCAGATAACAGAAATGGAACAGTCTTAGTACTGAGAAGGAACTCGAGAAGACAATGATGTGCTGGTGTTTGGTTTTTTTTCAAGAGAAGTTTAGATTAACCTTTGTTTTACTGCTGTAAAGAAACTCAGAACTCTTTTAGGTGCTAAGAAGCATATCCATTTAATATTAATATCAATGTTCATAAGCAGTGTGCCAAGAAGATTGTGCTGCCTTGACCCACTGTAAGTGATTTTAGTAGGAAACTGCTTTAAAGACTTAAGCTCAAGGATATATTCAGGACAAAAGAGGTTCTGTGCAGGACTAACAGAATTATTTCCCACATGCTGGAAATGCAGTATTTGTATTGACTTCTCACAACGCTATCTGACAAAGACTTCTGGGGCAAATACCTTTTAAGCCAAAAGAGACATATGCAAAAGATACATAAATCCTTTACTGGAGGCTTTAAGTCTCTGTCCTACTTAAGGGAGCAGCTGCTTCAACTTGAAGCTGCTTATCTTCCAAGACAGTAAACTAGACATTTCCCAACAAAACATATATATGATGTTACCCCAGGGTATCACTTACGGCCTTGACCCTACTCAGCTTTTTAGGTCTCATCTCCTGTGCCTTCACAGGGATCTCCACTGGCAAGCCAGGTGCAAAATTTCTCTGCCCCACAGTAGCCACCACCAGCAGCCTTCCATACAGAACCTGAAGAGTTCACCTGGGTCTTCAAGACTGAGCACACACCTGTATCCACTGCTCTCTGTTGATTTCCACACCGTTGGCCCTAAGAGACGTGATGGCTCTGTCAATGATTTTCTCCACCATCTGGGTGTTTCCATTGGCTTCCTCCAGTTTGGCAGCAGTAATCCAGATGTGACGATCCGTCGGAATATTCTCCCGGGCTTTGTTAAGGACTTTACGAGCGTTCTCATATGTCTCCAGCCTTGCCAGTGCAAGCCACAGCTGCAGAGCAACAAAAGATGCACTGGAGATGAGAACAAGGAGATGACAAGGCTGCCGTATGGCAGTGTCAGCCCACAGAGATAAGCAGCTTCACGCTGTTTGCTACTGGTTGGCAACAGTCCTCAAGTACTACAAGCAGGCTGTGGAATACCAATGGAGGGTAGTAGAAACAGGCTAATAGTGCTGTTAAAGCTCAGCCCTGATCATCTCTAGATATCATCTCCATTTGCTGGGCTGCTGCACTCCTATTTTCTGCTCACTTCACCTCTCAAACAGCTGAATTTAACACTCCAGTTCAGCATTTCAGAAACGAACAACTTTTAGATTCCCCAGGCTACAAGTTCACTTGTTTTTGCAACTGTGGAGGCCCCACACACGAATGTGAGCATGGCTCAGTGCCTACAGCAGGCACAGCTGTGCACTGCCATGACTAACCTAACAATTACACAGGAAAATGAGGCATGTAATGACCACCAGACAATTAACTCTGGAGAGAAAAAAGGCACAGTCCACTCCTCATCACATCCTTCCCACTGTGGCATGAAGCCTGTGGTAGAAAACCTTGTGCGTGTGGAAAAACCCTGCACTCCCCCTGCCTTTGGTTTGCAAAGCTCTGCTGCCAGCCCCAAGTGGTTTGGGGGGGGTTCTTTATTTCCCTTTTTTTTAAAACTCACTTCCACACTGGTCGGACAGCACTCCACAGCCCGGCTCAGCATGATCCTGGCATCCTCAGGCTCCTCCAGCTCCACGGCTGCTTTCCACAAACGCACCGAGTTTGGAACATGCTCAAGGGCTAGAGAAGCAAAACAATTATGTCAGTCACAATAAAGCAGTTTACCAGAGAGAACTGTATTTTTTAAAGATGATACACTAAAGGATTTGTCCTATTACAGCTGGAATTTCCTGAAAGAGAAAAGGAAGGGAATTTTACTTATATTGGCTCTTGCTTCAACAATGAGAATTTAAAAATCAGAAAATAAAACACTTAATCATTTTAATTGGAAACAGGTTTTGGAAAGCCAAAGGTTTTTTTGCTATACAAGCTGTAATTGCATCCTCCTCAGTAAAACACCTGGCTGAACAAAGCCTCCAGCCTCAGCAAATGAGCATATAAGGATCTTCAAAACGGGATCTTCAAAATCAGGCAGCTTAACATGCTGGGTCTGCCTTTAGAAAAAAAGGAGCATCTTCAACACTAACTAATAACACAACCTCATCTCCAAGATGTTGAAACCATCCCTACACAATTTAGTTTTCCTGTAAGCACCTCCTGACAGCTTAATGGACCCCAGCGCAGCTTCCCAAAAAGTTGTCCTGATGCTAAAAATAAAAGAGGGATGCATAAAAGCTTACAGGCATTGCTGACACTAACACCCTAAGCCATGAGTACAAAGTGTGCTTCCAGCAATCCAATATGAACTCCATCTAATTAGGATTCTTTGAGGCTTCCTTAGTCTTGTCCAAGAGTTAGCTACTGCTGGTAGAACTGCATTCTCTGCAGCCTGTCCTACATGTGATATCTGAAACATTAAACTTCAAACAACAACTTTGCTCAGCCAGTTCCTTTCCACCCTCATACCTTAAAGAGAGATTGTGAAACCAAAGGGTTTTTTTAGCCTTTTGTCACTAAAACTTGCACCCCAGACCACTGGTATCAGCTGCATCGCAGCATGAGTCTCCCTGCTTCCATGGTGACTGTACACAAACGTGCCATAGCAACAGAGGACTGGGCACATCCTTCTTTAATAGGGCAAGCACAATCTCAGGGACACAAAAACGGGTGGAATAAGGCATTCAAACGTACTTTGAAACTAGCTGGGCTTCTAGGCAAGGCTGTTCTGGAAGCATTGCTGCAAAGGCAGAGGCACACTGCTGAGCCTCAGCTCAGAGCACATCCCAGCTCTACACAAACAGAGATTTACAAGCAGCATGCACTGAAGATTTGGGCATTAACCATTTGTCTAAGAGTCTGCAGCAGCAGGAGATTTTCCTGAAGAAGTTAAGTGAATAATGTCAGCCTGCAAGAGCTGAAAGCATCACTCTGCAGGACAGAACATGTTTTCATAAATATAGCATTCGATTTTTAGACCTCAAGATGTATTTTAACCCCTCAGCTTGCTGGCTCTCCAATCAGATTGAGGCTTTGAAAACTCCAGAGGTTCTGCTGGATGGTAGGAATGCACACAGCCAACAGCAAGGAGAAACACATTATGAAAGGTCACACTTCAGTGACATTACCTGGCAGTCAGGCTTTTTTATTTTAGGAGAAATAACAAGTTATACTGCCACTTATTTAAGGCTGGATATACCAATGGCTCCAAGCTCTGATGTTCCTGAAGCAGCAGAAGAGCACTGTGAAGCTGTTAACAGGCAGAAACAGTGAAGAGAACAGATCCTGTTCCATTCCACGAACAGTTTTGTATCAGAGATTAAGTAGGTGGTTCCAAAAACTGAAACAAGATGTTTTTCTCCTTACAAGTACCACGTATGAAGCAAAGCTTGGTACTTAGTGGGCAAGTCACTGCTCTCACACAAGACACTCCCATGCCTGAGCTGGACTCACAATTCTATTTCTGCTCCTGTAAAAGTGTTTTTCTGTTCAGCATCTCTCACTGTTCCTGAGACAGACACAGATACCAGAGGAGTGGCACTTCACAGCACGTTGCACTGTTGGGCCAATGGAAATTCAAAAAGCTACTGAATAGTTAATATCTGAACTCTTAAAACTTCAAACCCAGGAATCTTGATGTGCCTTTCATCCACATGTAGTAAGAGGTCATTTCACCAGAGATGTACAGTTCTACATGCAATAGTAAGAGGCAGAAAGCAATTAATTCCTTTGAAACCAAGCCGTTCAATACTGTAGACAGCTTCACAATGATTTAATCAATGCATTAAATCCAAACCCTTTTCCCTGTCTAGATTAAAGTCAGGAGATGCAATTGATACAACTCAATAGTCATGAAGGATCTAATTTATATTGATACAGTCACAGTTACCTGAAGTAATCAAAGAATCCATACCGTAAACTCACAAGGAAGATGTTGGTTTAGGACAACACAACAAAGTGCTGTTAAAGAGATCATTATTTGGAAAGACAGTAATTCCAGGAAAGAGGAGAACCCCTAAGTGCAATGCAGCAGAAGATGTAAGGTTTCCAGTAAGCACCACAGAGAAAAGCTGTTAGTCAGGCACACAGAACTTGCTACACTAAAGCAAAGCCCTGGCCCACCAGGCTCAGAAACGTGAGAACTCCAAGGCCTCTAAAGCTCCTCCACCAGGAACCACTATGGTGGTTGCTACAAGCAAGTTGGAACTCAAAGTCCACTATCTTTTCCATAAAGTATCACAAGGTGACACCCTTTTCACCCTAGAGCACCATTTTTTAATTGCTTTCATCTACTTACCTAACTTTGCTAAAGCTGGAATTGATTTTGATATGTGAAATGTCGTTTTGGAATTGTTCAGTAACAACAGCTTTCTGCTGAAGGATGTTTTACAAACCTCCACTCTGACCCAGTAGCAGCAAGTTCCACCATTAAGGAATACGTTAACAATTGTATTTCCCCCAAGGAAACAAAAAAAGCACTTAAACTTACAGACACATCTTGGAACAACTTACAAAGCAATACCAACAGTGCAATGCTCAGGCTTCATTCCCTGACCCCAGAGGAGCTCTCACCTTTCCTAAGGACACGCTTCTTGGCACGGATATCTGTCTCCAGCTCTGCTGCTCTGATGTAGATCCGCACAGACTGTGGAAGGTGGCGCACAGCCTGGGCCACAACAGCCTTGGCTGTATCCCCAGGCTGAAGCCGAGCAGCTTCTAACCAAACATCTTCACTCTGTCAGGAAAAACAACCAATCTTGCTTTACATCAAAACCAGAATATAAAATCAGAGTTTCTGGCTAAATAGGTGTTTTGTAATACTGCAGACAGTGAGGCTGTATCAGATACAGCCTGAATCAAGCTTAACAGAGGTTCTGCTGCTCATTAACCACAACCTTTTCTTACTACCCTGAAAGGATCAGCAGGGCAGCAAAGCAATTCTGACCTTGGGGCACATCTCTGTTCCTTTCATGATGAGGTTTCGAGCCACCTGGAGTTTGCCAGTGACCTCCTCCAGGCGGGCTGATGCTATCCAGGCTGGTGGATGATGAGGATTGGTCTCTCGGACAGATTTCAGGAGCAAACGGGCTTTCTTGATATCACTAAAGGAGGAGGAAAGACAGGCAGGGAAATCTTCAGCACACTATCAAACAATTCTCCTGAACCAGTAAGTGCTTTACAGCCAGTTCCTCACAGGCACACAGCTCTTCCTGTAACTGTGACCTCAAATGTTTCCACACTGGTGACACAAATTACATTCTACCAAAACAAGCTTACAAATACACATTAACACAGTGAGATCACGGTTAAGTACTTAAGCAAGATTTTTGGGAATTACAGCTGGGCACTTGCAGTCAGAAGCTGTTAAGCCCAAGTGTTGATGTAAGTCAAGAATTAGCATCAACATTTGCACCTATCACTTTGACTTAAATGGCAATTCTTTACAAAACACATTTCAAACTTCAGGTTAAAGAGGTTTTCAGAGGTTGTCAATCAAGCCTAAATTAGCAGCACATGGGTACAATTAACCAGGTTATTTCCTTGCTGGCAGGCAGCCGCACACTGCCATCATTCTGGCATGGAAATAGGGAGAGAATGGAAACAATCCCCACAATTGATGCATCCAGGTCAGACTCTAAACACCTCAGCTGAAAGACTATACCAGATCTCATATTAAAAGAATTCATCCTCAAAAACTCACCTGGCATCTCTTACAAATTAAATGCCAGCTGAAAGCACCCGCTCAGACAGATTCCATTTACATGCAGGATCACTGCCACTACTAAGAGGATAAATCTGTTTATCCTTCTTAAACTTACTTGATATCTCCTCCGTGTGTGGGAATCATGGAATTCAAGTCTGTCAAATATCCTTTTGGATCCACTACAGTCTGGCCACTCACGGAGTCCGACACCTGGGAAGGTCAAGCCAGAGCTACTGAAACGACCACTCATGGCCCCACACACTAAACACTGGAAAAGAATCCTAGATATTCATCTGTTCCCAAAAGCAAGGAAGGAGGAAAACACAAAACCTTGCTTGTTAGTTTTTTTTCCCACTTCTCAAATACCCAAGTTCAACATTAAAAATTTATTACCACTGAAAATCCAGACAAGCAGCTTGGTGACACAAGCAGTCACCAAAAGGTCTGGCAGCCCTGCTAGCTGAAGCCCTTCCTTTTAGATAGGAAAATCAATGAAAAAGAACAGAAGTCAGCAATTTAAAGTATTATTTTCCAGCACCTTGTCCTGCATCCCTAAACAGGATGGAGATGTTTCCTCAGTAACACTACCTGTTCTGTTTGCCTTAAGTCCACCTGTGGTATAACCAGGCAGTCTGTTTCTCCCATAACGACCAAGAATTACAGGGACAAACTGTTATTTCTAAGGAAATTGTGTTGAGGGCATGAGACTTGGGGAGGAGGCATGCCAAGTTATTTCACAGTTTACCTGCTCCTGGATCTTCTAAAACCCAAGAGAATTAAAGACTTTTCTAAAACCAGGGCTTAAATACCAGCACAACATCAATCCCAGATACACCAGTGACAGATCCTGCCTTCCCACATCCTTACCTGGCTTAGCCTCATATCCATCAAGGTGTTTCTGGCTTGACCAATCTTCCTCATATCCAATTCACCTGTCCCAGGTGTCATTAAGCCTGGTGTCATTCCTCCTGGGTATGGAGTATTCAGACCCCCCGGATATGGAGTATTCAATCCACCAAATTGCTAAAAGCAAGAGTGAGAAATTAATTCCTAAAACCTTGTGTGAGATTTAAAAAGTAATTGGCTTATTGGCTGATTTTATTTTGCAAGGCCAATAATTTTTTACACAATTGTTTCAGGGCTGAGCAAACCATCAGGTGAAACCAAACTTTACTGCCTGTTCCATTTTTGCAAACTGTTGTTATAACAGATGCTCTTTATGCTCACCAAAAGTCCCTACTGCCATTCTACAGCCAGAAGAAAGGAAAGCAAACACTTTCTTTTGAACATTTCATTTTTAACCCAAGAACCAGGCTCTCCCTGCCTATTTTCTCTGACTGAGCACTGAAAGGCTCCAGCAACCAAAGCAATTTCACATCCAGAGTTCCTTCAACAGACTCAAAAACCACACCAAGCTTTTCGGTCAAGTAGCTTTTTTCAAAATCCCAGATTAACACTCATCTCTAATGGCATGTTTGACCACAGCTCCTCCAGGTTTGCTGTGTACTCACTGTCTGACGTGGGTCCACAGTGGTGTGATTCTCCCCTGACTGTAAATGCTTTGCAAAGAAGCTGTCGGGGACAGGAGTCAGTTTCTCGTAACGGGGGTTCCTCTGCCGCTTGTTCCTGGCATCTCCAACCTCTGGAATGCTCAGCCACTCCTCTTCTGTAACCTCTGCTAATTTCCGCTGTTCAAACAGGGGTTGTCATCAGTACTGGCTGGAGAAATTTCTTTTTAACTGCTCTAATTCCTTAACAGATTTATTTTCTTGAAATAATTAAAGATAAATTAAACGCTTAAAGGTCACATTTATTTTTTTTCCTAATCCAACGTACAAAAGAATTAGATGCGTTTAATTAGAGTTTGGTTTTAGTCCAGACCAAGATTCCAAATCAATTCTGTTATTAAAGTCAGTGCTACAAGCATTCAGATTAATACTGCCTGCAGCACTGAGTGGTTTATTACTAATCATCAGACAACAGCTTAAACAATATATTTAAAAGAAGATTTGGAGGCAGGAGATCCTGCCCAATTACTCCTCCAATGCCAACAAGTTATCAGTCCCTCAAAGACAGAAGTGTAACACCTTTAATAAAGCACAAAGCAAAAGCCTAGTATAAAAATTCGCAGGAATTTAACTGTCCACAAGAACAGAAATTAATTCCAACACAAATTAATTCTACTCTGGAGAATAACAAAGTACTTGTTTGTAAACACAAAATCTGAGCAAAGAAACACATATATACACAAAAAGAACATTCAGCCACCTCTCGTATCTCATAGAAGGTTATATTTCAGACATTTTTTGTCCTTACTTTCAAGTCTGAGAACTGCTGCTGAATTTTGGGTCGTTCCATACGGTATTTTTCGATTTCCTCTTTCTCTCGTTGCTCCCTTAGGAAAAGGAGCACTGAGGTTAAGTTCAAAGTAACACTTGGCAAGTCTTTAATCAAAGTGTTGCTACTACAGAAAAACGTGTTTGATCAGAGTTAAGCTATAAAAAAGGCATTTTTTCCCAAGCTGTGATTATCAACATTATGACAGATGCTTTATCAAATAAGACAATATTAAAGTATAAAAACAGACACCTCCAACCAAGTGACCTTCAGTCTTTAATCTCCTCTCACCTAAAGACCAGGTAGTGAGTTTAACAAGTAACACCCACTGCTCACAAGACACCTGCACTACATTTCCAGTGCACTGTGCAGCATGTGACATGGCACTCAGCACCTCCCCACACCATCTTAACGAACTACAGTGACTCTTAATTAACTCCAGTGAAGCAATTCAACCATATCCACTCTCAAAGCAAGTCGTGCAAAATACCCATGGTCCTTAATTAAGCAGAGAGCACACGAGGCCAGTGCTGGAGTTTATCCTACCTTCTCTCCTTCCTGCGTTCATCCATCCTCTTATCCAAAGCTGCATAAATAGCATCTGCTTCCTCATCATCTTTTTCATAGGGACCACTTGAGAACAGGCTCCCAGCATAGCCATTGAACTGTGAATTTGGAGGGAGAGAGAAAAAAGGAGGAGGGAAAAAGGCAGTTTAAGGCTCCTGTTATGTTCCTGCTACAGCCAACAGCCACCCAGAGCACCGAAAATGCACGACCAGGCTATTTTTGACACCATTGCATCAGACCAACACAGCCCTAAATAAAAGCAGTTTTCTTCTACCACCCCAAGTGTTTATTCTCCCACACCATTTGAAGCAAAACTGCTCCAAAATTGCTACCCTTTCAAAATTTCTAGCCTTTCAAAACAGCCTCTCTTTCAAAATTGCTTCTATTAAGCAATAAATGAGATCCCAGGAGAGAAAATCAATTTTCTTCCATCAAAAACTTTTTCTTTTTAAACCAGTGAAAGCAAACAGAAAGAATATCACAACATTCAACTAACCATAACATATAATTCTATAAATGATATAAAAAATTATCTATCTGTGTAGAAAATTAAACCACAACGTGTGGGCCAAGGCCACAACAAAACCCTGTAAGCAGCACGCCATCCTGTCCACTGAGACCTCAATAAACAAAGAAGACAAAAGGAAATGCTGCCTGCAAACTGCAGGGAACTCTGGCCTCGAAGCCTCAGCGAAGAGCAGGGACTCCTCTCCCCACTTGGGGAAAAAACACCTGCAGGAGGATGAAAAGCTTGTCACCTCATCATAATTGGTGTCGTTCAGGTCCTCATCGTCGTCATCAGCCGTCTGGTTCTTTTTCATCTGGTCCCCCACCGTCCTCTTCCCCGGCGGGGCGTGCCGGTCATCAACAGGGTCGTTGGCATCGCGGGCAGGGCCGATATCAGAGCGGGTGGTGAAACCTGTGGCTCTGGGGGGAAAAAACAGCAGCTGCTTCTCTCACTGCACCCGCAGCCTGTCACAGACATCGCTTGGAACAGGCAGAGAGAAATAACCATTCTTTCGTGAGAGCGGAGTCAGCCACTCCCTGTGCCCGGCGGGAAAAACGTCCTGAGGATCGTGGAGTGGTTTGGGTTGGAATGGACCTCAAAGCTCACCCCCCTGCCGTGGGCAGGGACACCTTCCCCTAGCCCAGGCTGCTCCAAGCCCCGTCAAACACTTCCAGGGATGGGGCAGCCACAGCTTCTCTGGGCAACCTTTCCTAGGGAGAACTTTATCCACAGGGGCACTGCCTGCAGGCTGTCGGGGACCACGGGCTGGGGGTCTGGGTGCAGGATGGGGGGGCCTCTGAAACCCCCCAGTCCCCGGGGCGCAGGGGCAGGAACTGCCCGGGTAGGGGCACAAACAAATCAGGGGGTGGGGACACACACACACACACAAACACAACTCACCCCCAGCAAAGCTCACCCCAGAGGTGCTCCCTGCCCCCACCAAACCTCCCTCGCTGCTCCCCGCACAAACGCGCCCAAGTTTGATGATTTTTCAGTGTCCCACGCACACACAGAATGGGGAGGGGGGCCCGTCCCTTCCCTGCCAGCACAGCCTGAGGCACCGGGGGCCTTACCCCGGGGGGCCACGCTCGCTTTTAAACACAAACCCGCCCAGCCAAAGCGCGAACGCGAAACACTTCGAGGGGACAACACGCAAAGGCCGCGCGGGGCTGCCCTGAGGGGGAAGGTGCGGGCCGGCCCCGGGAGGCGCCTCACCCGCGGCCCAGCCCCGGCACGTAGCCCAGGGGGGCGGGCATGCCCAGGAACGGCTTCTTCTTCTTGTTCATGGTGCCGGTGTCGGTGCCGGCGGTGGCGAGGAGGGAGCGCAGCGAGGCCGCGGCACAGAACCCGGAGGCGGCGGCGGCGGCGAGAGCAGGAGGGGCCGGCCCGGAGGGCAGAGCGGCACTTCCGGTCCGGCCGGGGAGCAGCGCGCCCCCTGGCGAGTGGGCGGACCCGAGGCTGGTGATGGGAATCACCGGGATGTTGGGAACGATGGGGATGTTGGGAATGATGGGGATGTTGGGAATGATAGGATGGATGGTGGGAATGGGGATGATAAGGTTGGGGGTGACGGAGATGGCGATGATAAGGCTGGGGATGGGGAAGGTGGGCGTGAGAATGGTGTGTGTGAAGGTGATGGGAATGGTGGGCATGACAGGGCTGAGAATGGGGATGCTGAAGCTGTGCCATCATTTAACTTAAAGTTCATGGTGATTTGTTATTTTTGTGGTTGTTATTGTTATTAGGAAACGAGCAGCTGCTAAGGAGGCTTGGAACACCCTGGGATGGGAGCATCCCTGCAGGAGCAAAGCTGGCCCCACGTGTTCAGTAACACCCCAGCCAGGACAGGAGGGGAAAAGGGACAAAACTGGGATCATCCCAGCACAGCCCGGAGCTCGCCCTTGTCCCCCCCATCCCTCGCTGGCAGGGCTGTGACATGGGAACCTCGCTTCCCCTCTCCCTCCCACCAGCAGTTTCCAAGACAAATTATCTCTGGGAGCAGGAGCAGATTTTCTCCCCCCTGGCTTTGCTGTGTGGTGGCAGCAGGGACAGCAATGCCAAGGGACCGAGGTGTTCCGTGGGTCCAGCCCCTTGGGATGCACGGATTGAGCCCCTCAGCTCATCCATCTTCCCGAGCCTGTCCCAGGAGCTCCTGCCTCAGTTTCCCCAGATGGGGAGGTTTCTCTTGCCCACCCACACCTGGTGTCAGGATTAATTACCTGCCTGAAACCATGCCTAGCTGTAACAGAGAATCAAAAGACCCTTGTCCCTCGGGAGAGACTTGAGGTCACAGACCAGAAGGGCAAGGGTGGGAAGGGGCTGTTTTGGGAACTGTCCCACAGCCCCCTCCCAGCACCAGCCCTGCCTCCCACTACCAGTCCCTGCCAGATTTCGGAGCAGAAACCAGCTGCAGGGAAGATAAATAGCCCCATTTTGCATGCTAATGGCATCCCAGCCCCCAGCCGCTTCCCATCAATCTATTTTTGGGTTTTGTTGGAGAAAAAAAAAATAAAAAATAAAATCCCTTTTGCCAAACAGTTGGGATGGCAGAGGGGGAGGGAGGCTGCAGCATCCCAGCGCTGCTGGCTGGGCACCCTGGAGCGAGGGCAGAGCCCACGGGAACATCCTCAGCATCAGGGAGGGGTGCGGGACCCCTCAGCCCCCAGCCTGGCCTCCTCTGGATACCCAGAGCTGCATCCCTGCTCCAGCACATCCCGTGTCATGAAGCACCAGCAGGTCTTCCCCGTGAGGAAATTTGAGGAGTTTTGAGGGCAAGTTGAGTCTCCCCCAGCCTTCCAGAGGATGCAGGACAAAAGGGAGCCTACCAGGAACCTCCACGACCCATGGAAGGATGGGGAGAGCAGGGAAGTGCCCAATCTCTGCTGATGTCCTGGAAGCAGGAATTTCACTTTTGGGGTATCTCCCAGAAAACAGGGCTGAGGTGAGGGATGGCAGCAGGGTGACTCTGGCATGGGGCTGGTGTTAGGGCTGTAAATCTTCTCTTTAGGCCATGACATCCAGCCTTCCCAGATGCAGGAAGGTTTCCTCTCTCCGAGTGGCCAAGATTCACAGCACACTCACACTCCAACCAAGAACACTCAGAGTAATTCACAGCTTGAGTAGAAACAACCATAAGTGAGTTTTAATCATCCCCGGGCATGGACCTTGTGTTTGATATGGTGAGTGCAGGTGAGAGCACTGGGGGGCACTGGGAGCTCTGGGTTGAATTTCCCACAGTGTTGGAGCATGGCAGGGATGAGCAGTGCAGGATCTGACCCTTAAGCATCCTCACCAGCCCATGGGTTTTCCCAGGGTTTCCCTTTGCTACCCCAAGCCCTGGCACGAGTCTGCTGCAGGAACGTGGACAAAAGCCCAGCAGGGTTTTTAGTCAGCAATTACTCTGATTAAGGCCACTGGGGGGGTGGTGGGGAGGGAAGCAAGGTGGGGAGAAAGCCTTGAGTTCCTCCTGGGATCATCAGGATCAGGAGGTGGCCATTCCCTGTAGTGCAGTGGTGGGAAGGTGTGGGGTGTCTGCAGTGTGCCTGCTGACAATATCAGCATTGCTCTGCCCCCCAAAACACCTTAATACAGTGTGGGAAGCAGGGAGGAGATGCTTTCTCCCTGGGGCAGCAAAATCAGAGGGGGTGAAGGGGCAACAGCACCTGCTAATAGTGCAAATATGCTGCACCACCTTCAGAGAGTGGCTGCCAGGTCTGCATGTGGGCACAGCACTTCTTACCACCCTCAACAGCATTTTTGGGATGGGGAATAAAACCCCATAGGGATGGAGAATAAAACCCCAGAGGGATGGAGAATAAAACCCCAGAGGGAGGGGGAATAAAACCGCAGAGGGATGGAGAATAAAACCGCAGAGGGATGGAGAATAAAACCCCAGAGGGATGGAGAATAAAACCCCAGAGGGATTGGGACCACTGACAGCAGGTCAGGATGGAGACTCATCCCACTTCTGGTCTGGGGTTTTCCAAGCTCCGTTTCTGCGTGTCTCTCTAAGAAAAGCAAGGTGGGAGGGGATGCTGGGCACGTCGGCGCGGCCGCGCGCGTAATCGCTCACAAAGGCTTGAAAGTGAAAAATAATCACTTGGATGGAGCGCAAGGACGAGCTCACCGATGCGGATCCTGCCGGGGACTGGCAGCTCGGGATCCAGCCCCAAGCCCAGCGAGGAGCTGCCCAGCCCGTGGCTCTGGAGGGGTCACAGAGGCCCCTCGCTCGCACAAAGCCCCCTCTGTGTCCCCGGGGAAAGTGGAGGCGGCAACAGCTTCTCCCGGGACAACAGGAAAACAAACCCTGGGGCTCTCCCGAGGCTGGGAATTCATGTTTTTAAATATCACATAGCACAGCAAGAATGCATCCACAGGGCAGGATCAGCGGTGGGGCTCATCCCAAGCAGTGTTTCCCAGTGCCTGCCTGTTGTGGTAGGAGAAGGGGAAATGGATTTAATTAAAAGAGAGGTGATTTAGATTAAATACAAGGAAGACTTTTCTGCTGTGAGGGTGGTAAAACACCAGGGAGATGTTGCCCAGGGAGATGGTGGCTTTCCCATCCCTGAAAGTGCTCAGGGTCAGGCTGGATGTGTCTGTGAGCAACCTGGTCTAGTGAAAGATGTCCCTGACCATGGCAGAGAGGTTAGAATGAGATGGGATAGACTTTAAACTCCCTTCCAGCCCAAACTATTCCATGATTCTATGAATATTCCTGTTGCAAAACTTCTGTCTACAAGCCCCAAGCAGAAATACAGCCCCTGCCTGTGTGCCTGTGCCATGCACAGGTTCAGGACATCCCAGAGGTATCAGGAGTACCTGGAGCAGTGTGAGCTCCTTGGCTGAGCCCTGGGATATTAAAGAGCCTTGGGAGGTTAAAGAGCCCAGATTCTGCCACCACAGTCCCATTTGCAGCCTCAGCAGGATGGTGGTTGATGGGTGATAGTGCTGCTGCTTTGCACTCCCAAATGGGATGATTACTTGGATTTCAGACATGGAAATGCGAGAGAAGACTAAAACGGTCTTGTTTTCAATCCCTGTTGTCTCAGCTCCTAAATTAACAGTTTTGGAGCCTATTCTCACTTGATTATCACCAATGCCGTGAAATCCTCTGAAGACAGGATGTCCTACTTAACAAATCCACTCTGTATTAGGTAAATATATATCCTGAAGTTTTAATTAGTCCCATGCTACGTACAGAAGCACCCCGAGGATGCATCTGCAGCATCTGCTCCCCTCCACACCTCAAGCCGAGCTCCAGTGCACGGCAGGAGCTCCACCAGAGCCAGCAGCAGCACGTGCTGAGCTCCCACAGCAGCTGTGAGGGAGTGAGGTGCCTTTGAGCATCTCCCCCCAAAGCCATCTGAGATCCCAGAGACAATTAGTAGAGGCTCCTAAAGGGGTTTAACATGGAATTCACACCCTCAGAGATGGAGAGAGCAGAGCTGGCACCAGCTGATTGTTTTCTGGGAAGGATCCCCAAGTGGGACAGAGCTCAAGGGCATGGATTGCCAGTGGCATGCTAATGATGCTGCCAAAACGGCATTCCTTAAAATTGTCTTTTCATCCAGGAACATCCAAAGTCTAGATCTCTGGGAGGTGGAGCAACATCTCCCAAAGTGGCCGGTGATTTGGGCAGCTGGATGAGGCAGGTGTGGAGTGTTCCCATGCCCAGGGCAGCATGTCCATGGTCCTGTCCTCCAGCCTGCTGGTCCGGCTCCATCTCCAATGACAAACTGTTGGCAAAGCTGCCTGAGCCCCTCCTGCCTCTGGTCTCCATGGCCCCAAAGCAATGGGCTCAGGTTTGGGGGATTTTCAATCATTTCTGCCGTCCAAGGCATTGCAAGCTCCAAACATGGGCAGCATGAAGAGTGAAGGTGAGGGTAAAGGTTGAGGTAAAGACAATGGCGAAGGTGAAAGTCAAGCTGATAGTAGAGGTGAAGTTGAAAGTGAAGCTGATGGCCTGCTAAGCATCCCTCAAAACACCAGGGCTCCCAATAGCTTCCCAGTTTTTACTTCCCATTGTTTCTGCTCTCACCATTTGCTCTGTGCTCCCATTCACGGCTGTTTCCTTTAAAACAGTGTCACTTTGACCTCTCTCTTTCCCCAGACCCAGCATCTTAAATGAGGGGTGAGATATTGCATCCACCTGATCTCACAGCACCAAGGTGACAACCCTTAGGGGGACACGAGTTAATCCATTCCACCACCCCCAACAGGACCGGCACTCCCTGCATCCTGAGAGATGCAACCAAAGGCAGGAGCAGAACACAGACCACTTTGATGCTTGGGCAATTTGAACCCTGGCACTTCCTAACTTCTGAATCCCCAATTTTGCATCCTGCCTGAATGCACAACCAGCTCCCAGATCCCAGAGCAGCGTGCAGTGGCAATCAGAGCACAGCAAATCAATTCACGCCAGGCTGTACCTTGCAATGTAAATAATAAATCGGATTCGGTAGCAATTGAATGCAGCCCGGAGCCCTGAAATCAGGCTTGGAGAAAATAAGAACTTGAGGCTGCTAAGATGCAGCAGGGCGGTGGCACGGTCGTTAGCTGTGAGATGCTGGAAAACTCTGCTCGGATAATGGTTTTCATTTGTGCCCATTCCTGGCATGGAATAACAACCACAGCGCTGGGGTGGTGGCAATGCCCGGCCTGAGGGGAACCCTGGTGAGGACGGCACGATCCAACCTGCCTGAGCTTCAGTTCCCTAATGGAGAGCAGATAGAGCTGGATGAAATTGTTTTGCCCCTTAAAAATTGCAACACATGTGAAAATAAAAAGTTCAAATGAATGGGAATTTCATCAGGTTTTAGCTCGGAGAGAAAATGCCACAGAGCAGCATCCAAGAGATGCAGCTGGACATGGGGCAGCGTTGTCTCAGCATCTCTGCAGGGCCACCAAAACCATTCCACTTCATCAAATAGTCATGAACACCTTCTTAAAATACATACATTTACTTTTTTTCTTACCAAAAGGAATTAAATTACTGGGGTTTGTATTTTTTATTGTTGTTGGGAATTGATTAGGAACCTGGGGGAAGTGAATCCTGGCATCCCGCTGTGTCCTTGTGGACGGTGCCATCGCGTGTGTCCTCTCATTGGATTAAGCTGCAAATTCACAATTTCATTTTGGGAAACAATATTAAAAAGGAAAAACCAGCCCTCTGTGCTGAGAGAAAGGAGGTGATCAGGCTACACTCTCAAATAATTACAGGCTGCCTTGAAAATAACCGTGACGTGCCAAAATCCAATTAGAAATTTATCTACATAAACCTCCAAATGGAAGAGCTTCCGTCGTTTCAACCCCCCTCTGTGTCCCAGGGAGCAGCAAACAGTGATACTTTGGATGTCCTCTGCCGTTAAATCATCGTCCTTGGGAAGGTGCAGATGTCACCCTGTGAGTGGCAGGAGTGTCACCTGCCCATCAGGGACCAGAGAAGAGCACAGGTACCCCCTGGGCTCTGTAAGCCAGAGCTCGGATGTGACCTGCAGCACCCCCACACCCTGCAGCATTGAGGTTTGATGCTTTATTATCATCAGGAAAATAAATTCCTTTCAGGGAGAGATTTTCAGAACACTAAATATTTCCATGCCTGGTTGAGATAAGTGCCATCCATCACCCCACACCAGGCAGGAGGCTTCAGGACGAAGCTAGTTTCGATTCTATCTCCCTGGAAGTGCCTTAACAAACCCATTTTAAAGTCTTGGCATAAAAAATTTGGGGGTGAGGGAGATTTGGAAAAAACCCTCTGTGGTGTTTGGCTTGAGACTGTCAGTTCCCAACCCATGGGACTGCAAGGTAGGGGAGGGAGTCCCCAACACCCACCTGCACTCTCAGCCCCCAGGCCTGTGGTTGGGTGCTGGGGGGGCTTTGTGGAGGTGACATGACATCTCCACAGGGCAGGATGTCCCAAGGCCACCTGCCTGGCCACCGATGGATGTGTGATTCCGGTTCCTCCCCCTTGCTGGGTGCTCCCTCTTCCTGCTGACGAGCGGTTTTCATTAACGAGCAGACAAGCAAAGCACCAGAGAAATTAGCCACTTTTCTCCTTGGACAAATAACTTCCGTCTGAAGGCTTTTCATCTCCTCCCTCTCATCCTCGCGGGGCGCGGCGGGAGGAAAGCTGATGTTTAATTACTTCCTTTATTCTCTGAAAAACGAACGTGCTGAATCATCCCAGCCTCGCACCCTCTCCGGAGGCTGGCAGCGGGGAGGGATGGGACCCACGGGGACACTGGTGCTCCCCCAAATCCATATGCACATGGAGGGGTAGCCTGTTGGTCCAGGGCTTGCCAGAGCCACTGTCCCCATCTTGTCTCTTTCCCTCCCCATCAATGTGTTGAGACAATGAGCCCCCAGCCCATGCTTTGAACTTCCCAAACTACGGTCTGGGTTTAGGGCTTTCCCTCCATGTTGATTAATTCCCATTTAACTGTGGAAACTCCTCAATCAGATGTTAAAAGAGCCAAAGTAAGATCAAAACCCAAGATAGAGTTGCTGGGGCTGGTTAAGAGATTGAGTGATGGGGGGGATTGAGTGATAACCCAGGAGTGATGCTGGAAGCTGTAAAGCTGTGGATAGTTGGGGCATGGAGCAGGCATGGAGATGTGTGAGACCACACCATCTCCCCAGCCCTCCCCACACATCCTGAAGCCCAAGGTTTTTCTGAAAATCCTTTGGAATTTCAGAGGGATGAGCAGCCTGAGCTTCCCCAGGCAGCTTTGGGATGCTGGGCTGGCACTGGACCTATTTGCAGATGAGGAGGAAGCAAATTCCTTCCCATGGACACATGAAACCTTTCCTGGAGAAGTGCAATTACTACCAGAAAAATCAGTGAAAGCAAAGGCAGGGAACAGCGCAGCACTTATTTTTAATAACAGCTTGGCATAATCTGCACACATTTTTCAAGCGACATCAGCCTTTTCCTGCCAAGGCCCCTCTTTAACCATATTTCTCTTGGAAAATTTGTGCCATGGCTCAAAAGCTCCATGTGTAGACAGAAACTGAGAGAGAAATGGGAATTTCAGAGGGATGGAGAATATGTTCTTTCCTTATCTGCCTGCAACAAGCAGTATTGCCCTGCCTGCTCTCTTGCAGCAGGAGGAGAAGGAATGCCAATCACCCCTAGGAATTCTTGAGAGGATATTTTAGTAGTAGACTCTTTGCAGGCTACACACAGGGTTTGTGGCCTGCTGTCCCCACTACACACATGGTTTGTGATTCAATGTCCCCACTCCATGCGTGGCAGCACAGTTGTCTCACTGAATGTGGCAGCCCTGGCCAGCTCCTGGTGTGGAGCTGAGCCAGCATCGAGCCAAGTCCAGAGCAGCTCCTGATTGAGCATCCAAAATTTTGGAAAGCTCCTATTGATTCAGGGAGCTGAATTTAATTTTGGCAATTGCTTCACACACACACACAGCTGCATAGCTCAGATCCAAGAAGGGTGATGAACAGCCACACAAGGCTACATACAAGGTCACTGCCACCCACTGCACCTTCACAGCCCCAGCCTGTGGCAGCTGATCATCACACAACGTGCTTAACCCTCATCTTAAAACAAGGGTGAGGGTGCTGCCCTGTGCTGCAGTGGGTCTGTAACAGGGAATCCCTTCCAAGGGTGGAGCATCACAGCACAGGCATCTGCTTGTCCTTGTCCTGGTGTCCCCAGCGGTGTGTGCGTCCCTGTCCCACCCAACGCGGGATAACCGCAGGATGCACGGCCAGCCTCGGCCCCTTGGTGGCCGCAAGGACTGGCAGTGATGGTCCCTGGCTGGGAGTCATGTGTGACAGCTAAAGGCAGGCGCCTCCAAAAATACCTGTGGGGTTGTCGTCCCCGGGGGAGTGACAGGTTCTGGCAACGCTGTTCTGCCGTGCTGAGCGCCAGGGAGGTCTCGTGGGTGCCCACTCATGCTGAGGTCAGCCACCAGAGCCCACGCTGCTCACACGGGGGTGAGCAGCCTCCCCTACCTGCCCCGCCGGCACCCATCCGGGGAGCTGGAGGTCGGTGGGAGAAGAGAAATGTGGGGAAGAGGAAAAAAACAGGTGTTTTCCTCTCTGTGCCCACTGCAAACACGATCAAAGCCCTGTGCATGGTGCCCAAGGACCTGTTTCCCTGGCTGGAGAGAGAGAAGGGGTGTGATGCGCGCAGCGCCGGGCAGGACCGGGGGATGATGCGCGCAGCGCCGGGCAGCGGTCGG
>VXBX01006275.1:0-19732 GCA_013400415.1 Scytalopus superciliaris | reverse complement strand
GGCGGCGCGGGGGGCGCGGGGCTCCGTGCCCGCCCGAGCGCGGCGCCGCTGCCGGAGGATGAGCTGCGGCCGGCCCAAGGACATGGAAGGTACCGGGCGCGGGAGGGGAGGGCTCAGGTGTGCGGCGGGACGCGCTTCCCCCCGCTCCGAGCGCGGCGGACACGGACCTGGAGGGCTGCCCACTCCATCCGCGGGGGCTGCCCGCCCTCCGTCTCCTGATGCTGCCTTCTCCTTCCCGAGGGGTCTGCTCGTCATCCCTTCCCCGGTGCTACCCTCTCCACGCCGCGGGTTTGCCCACCTTCAACCCCCCAGTGCTGCCTTCTCCATCCCGGAGGTCAGTCAGCCCCTCCACAGCCCCCTTGCTGCCCTCAACATTCCGGGGAGGGTCTGGACCCATGTCCTACCCCTTGTATTGTAGGGTACAAGTGAAATGGGCTGGGAAATCTGGCTAGAGAGAAGGGATGCAGGTGTGAGGGCAGGGCAGGCAGGCCTGAGGGTGCTGGAGCCGAGCGGGACCCCTGGAAAGAGTGTGTCAAGGTGGAAGGGGGATCACTGCAGGCAGGAGTGTCCATGCCTGTGGGTTCCCAGACCTGTGCCCTGCCGGAAGAGCCTACTCAGCCCAGAGCCACCCTGAGATTCTGTGTACTGCCCCATACTCTCTTGGGTGCCCAACCCTACAGAGATCCTCTGTTCTGGGATGCTCAGGCGTCAGGATCACAGACACCCCCAAAGACATGCTCATTCCCTCCAGACCCTGTGCCCACTTCCCCAGTGTGCTCCCAGAGCACCCATCGTGCTGCACTGGGAGGATGGAAAGGACATCTGCCTTTTGTTCCCTTTCTCCTCCAACCTTGGGAGCCACCAGAATTGAGCAGCCACCAGCCTGAGCTCCCTCCCTGTTTGAGGCTCCCATCTCACCCTTATAGAGAAGCACTGGGGCAGTGCTCATCGCAGCCAGGGCCTGAGCCAAATACACCCCAGGGGAATCTGGAGAGGCTGGAGGGAGTCTCAGTCCTTGCTGAATCTGGTTTCATCCTCTTTGGGGCCAGCAGGTCTTAGGGAATGGCTCAAGCCAGGATCTGCTCCACAACAACATCCCATAGGCACAGCTTCAAAGATGGGATGTGTTGTGGGGTTCCAGAGAGCATCACTGGGATGATCATCCCTGGGGACTCTTGCCAGTGTAAACAGAAGCTCTGCCATGCACCAGGGTGAAGCCACGTGGAAGGGACAGAGAGGACAAAGGCAATGGCAATGCCAGACAGGGTCATGGCTCAGGCAGATGCCATTAAAAGCGAAATGAGCCCTTCACAAAGCTGCTCCATGAGCAGAGGGGATTCCCCGTCCTAGGAGTCCTCAGAGACTTCTGGTCCCAACCACTCTCCACCTGCCTGGAGCAACACATGAGTGGCAAACCGTTCCCCAAATCCTCCTCCAACTGCAAGCAAATCCCTCGCTGCATTTGGTGCTAATTGTTCCTTTTGCTCCCAAACACAGTGTGACGACCCACCCTTAAGGTTGGACACACACAGGGGAACCAGGCAAACCAACAAAGGGATTTCATTCCTTATGAAGCTTATTTCAAGCTTCTCCCATTAATCCCGGGAAGCCTGTCTGACCTCGGGAAGCCTGGCTGCCCTCGCCACAGCTGCCTGCAGACATGTCCCCGGCTGGAGGGCAGGTCTGTGGGACACCCACATGCGTGATAGTATCAAAGACACTGAGGTGTTCCCAAGGCCACGCTGAGAAGCAGTGGCAGAGAAGAGAGCAGGATTCAGGCAGTCTTTGCCTGTCCAGGAACGAAACTCCCCTCGCTGTACCCCTGCCTGCTCCTCCTGCAGCCTGGCTGCCTGCTGCCACGTTCCCTGGGCAGGTCCTGGTCACCTGCGAGCAGGAAGCATCTGTGAAAGTCACAGGCGGACCCACCAGGAGATGCTTTTGTCCGTGCATGCTGCTACATCCATCCCCGAAGTGTCCATCCCCAGGAGGTTTCCTGCCCCTCTCCGCAGCAGCGGCTGCTGCTGCTCTGAGCCTCTCCAGCGCTCACGTTTCACTAACCATAAAAGTGTCTGGAGAGGGAATGGCAGCGGGAGCAGCAGCGTCCCTGGCAAGGGGAAGGAGCAGCGTCTGTCCCTGCCACTGCTGTTGGCCCTGTCCCACCGCTGCCGGTTCCCCTGTGGTGACCCCCCTGTGGCCTCCCCGCTCCTACCCTGCATGGCTGGAGAGATGCCCAAAATGGATCAATGAGCCATGGAAACGAGCCGGCAGCGATTCCCCGGCGGCAAGCAGGCAATGGGGTGTCCGTCGCAGGGGGCTGGCAGACGTGGGGCAGAGACCATGGACCAGCTCGCAGGGACGTGAACAGGTCAGAGCAGCTGTTTGGGGACCAAAGCTGAGCACTCCCCTCCCTGCTCTGGCCTGGACCCAGCTAGCCTGGAGACTTCTGCATCTCCATTTCAGGGTTCAGCACAGCCTTTGCTCTCTGATCCACATTGCCTCTGCGGGTACCCCTCTTCTGCCCGGACCCCAGCATGGCCATAACCACGATGGCTTTGGCTGGGAGCAGGTGCAGCCCACACTGAGCCCTGCAGCCCCTTCCCGGGAGGGCTGCTCTTCACCTTACTCCCTCTTTTCTTTATTCTGAATGCCCCAAGCCACCGCTGACCCCGGTGCTGCCACATTCATGCTATGACTCTGCTCAGCCCCAGGGCCCTTTGATGCCCGGTAGGTCCAGTGTTTCCTGTAGCAGCCCCCAGGCTTCCTGTCCATCCCAGTGCCAGCTGTCCCTGCCGCGGGATTAGGCGAGAGCACGCAAGGAAAGCGCCGAGCATCTCTCCGGATCAAACGCCCACGGGGCAGTGGGGAGGGGGTGTAATTCACCCCCCTTTCTCCGTGCGAGACCAGCTCAGGGCTGCCCGGAGCTGGGATGAGCCTGCAGCCAGCGCTCAGTGGCAGTGGGAGGGAGGCTGCCGGGGGAGTCAGTCAGGTGTGGACGAGGTATGAGGGGAGGCAGGGATGGAGCCGCACTCGTGACAGCGGTGCCGAGCGCTCACGCGCATCCCTCCTCCCGCCGAGATGCAGCAGGGCCGGCCATCCCTCTGCTGCGTCTCCACCATCCGCAGCTCGCAGGGACCACCCGAGCCAGGTGAGAGGTCGCCAGGGCGTGGCCGGAGGGGCGCAGGGCACGGCCGGGGGGCTGCAGGGCCAGCGGGTCTGGTGGGAGATGCTGCATGTGCATCCCTGGCCGGCAGGCACAGCCTTCAGCTTGGCGGAGGAGCAGAGGGCATGGAGGGTGGCTGAGTGCTCTGGGGGATGCTGTGGTTACTCCCTGTGCAGGGCATGGAAAGGAAAAGAAAGCCCGTGTTGGATGTCACCCCACATGTCCCTGTGTGTAGCCAGCAAGGGCTGCCCTGCCATGGGACTTATTTGTCCCCATCCTTCCCTTGCTCCGAAACACTCCCTGCTCAACACCCCCGTACTCTCACCCATCTCAAATGCCTCCAGGCAATGAGAAAAAGTTGGGGCCTGAGGGCTGGGCTGGGGGTCCCAAGGCTGCAGAAGAGCTGCCGGAGGAGCTGCCAGAGCCTCTGGGCTCCAGGGCAGCCTCTGCCTGCCCCGGTGGAGAGCTCTGCCAGTGATGCCCCCAGTCCTGCCTTCCTTTTCAGCTTGTTTTTCTCTCCATCTTTCACCCCTCTTTCCCGTCTGTTCCGACTCCCACTCTCTCCCCTCCAGCTGTTTGCTGGAGGAGTGGAGATGCCCATGTCCTGCTGCTGGAGGCAGACGCTCCATAACTTCCTATGGATATGGGTCCTGCCGATGGCCAGAGCCCCCTTTCCTCTGCTCCTTGCAGGGAGTCCTGGGGAAACCCTGGCACAGCCAAAAGAAGGTCTGGCACGAGCCCCTCCAGACCTGCTGGGTCCATATGTGCTGCAACACCCGGTGGGATGGACAGTTTCCAGCTTGGGGGTATCTCAGCATGGTTGTGTCAGGACTGGGTGCTCGGGATGCTCTGGGCAGGAGAGCCAATGGTATCTCGGGCGTCCTTGGCTGGAGGGAGCACAGCCTGGTGTGGACCTTGCCTGCCAGGTTCAGGGTGTCTGGGGCTTTTGAAAGCCATGGGAGACATACCCATTACTTGTGACAGATGCAGAGACCACCCCTACCAGTCCTGCCTCTGCCCCCCACTGAGCCTCTCAATGGATCTTACTTCCATGTAATTGCTTCCCCAGCCATCAGACAGATTCCCTGCCTCAGTTTCCCCATGGCAATGCTTGTTGCTGGGTGTGTTTAAGAAGCAACATTGTGTGATGTGGTCTAGGTATCCTGGAACACGTGGGCAACTCTTTTCTCTCTATTTTGACATCTTTTGGCCAGTTGTTCTCCTCTTGCATGAAAGTGTGCTCTCAAACCTCTTCCCTCTTGAAACCCGCTAATTAGGAAAATGAGCTGCATCTGGGTTTCTCCAGCCCTTCTGCTCTCTCAGGTTGGATTATCCTGAAGGTGGATCTCCTTCGGGTGCTGCTTTGCTCTTGGATGTGTTTTGTGACTTGCCCAGCTCCCTGTGGTGGGAGCAGGTGAGCTGGGGGATGCTCTGGTCTTTGCTTCCACGGATCAGAGCTGCTTATGTCAAGCCGTCTGGCTTTTATCCGGAGCAGACAGAGCGTGAGCCCCTAATACCCACTCAGCCTTCCTTCCACAGCAGCCGGGTCCCTTCAGCCCCCTCCAAAGGAAAGCTTTGTATCCTCATTGCAACCCCAATCCCTCCAGCTTGTTAAAATACAAGGAACTGTGCTTCAAGGATCCTTGTAGATCCCTTCCAACACAGGTTATTCTATGAATAAGGGACAAAAAGCACTTGTTGTGTGTAAATGGCTCTTCACTGTCATCGCTGATGGGCTGGTGCATGTTTGACCATCCCTGGAGTGCCCAGCAGCCATCCCCAAGTACTCACGGTCTGTGCTGGGGGGAACAGCCTGTATCCCCTTCCCCATCGGGCTGCTCAGGGTGGGTTTCTGTGCTCCCCTTCCCTCAGTGGTGGCAGTTTGCTCTCAGCCAGGTCCATGGAAAGCAGTCCCCTCCCAGTGCCTGTCCCAGCAGAGTGGTGGTGATGAGCAGGAGGTTCTAACCACGTGTTGGGATCAGCTGCAGGTCCCACGTCTGCTCGGCTGGCGGGTGTCAAAACAAGCATCGCTTGCGAGGGGTTTGTGTGGGCAAACATCTTGTCGGGTGCCTGCTGGATCCCGACGCCAGCTGGCAGCTTCCTGGGCTGGTGGGTTTTCTCCCTGGCAATGGAAAAGCAAGGCAGAAATCAAGGGATTTTGAAGCGGGGGACCACAGCCTGGATTTAGCACATCCTGTGGGGTGGAAGAGGAATTTTAGGTGCCTGAGCACGGGGTGGACGGTCACCGTGGCCATCTCTCACCCCCCTTCCCTCCGCAGCTGCTGCCGCTGCCACCGCCCACTTCAGCTTCTGCCGCAGCCTCCTGGAGCACACGGTGTCGGCCGAAAACCTCAGCTACCGCCTGCAGCGCAACCCGGGCAGCAGCCTCACCTGGCACGACGGCCGGAGCCAGCGCCCCGACGGCGGCCGCACCGTCAAGCTCCTGCGGCAGCCGGGCACCGAGGGCTCGCAGGTACGGCCGGCATCCCACCCCGGGCATGCCCAGGGGAGCTCAGCTCCTCGTGTCCACCAACCTGTCGGCTCCATGCAGGAGCATCTGCTCTTTCCCTTCAGATCCTGTTTTGCTGAAAGCGCTTGTGATTCCTGGGCATTTAATTATAGTTATACACACACACACACACACACACACACACACACACACACACATATATATATATATATAAACATGATAATTTAAGTCTCATCATCAGGCTGAGGGCTGTGGTGTGATGAGCTTTGTGTGTCACCTCCCCTCTCTGTGTCACCTCTCCTCTGTGCATCACCTCCTCCCCACAGCAGTGGCTGGGACTTAATACAATTTTGCACTCGTTGTGCCAGAACCAAATTCTTTGTAATGCCTTAAAATCCCTGAGAACTCGGGTATGTCCCTTAGCCAGGTTTGGGCCATTGTCCTCCTAAAATTTGGAACTTTATTGTACTAAGGAGGCTGTGAGCCAAAGGTTTTCATCCATTCACTGGTGTGCAGACACAGGAAGGAGCATCTTTCCTGCATGTGTCTGCTGGTGCTTCCCAGCCCCTCCATAACACCCTGGGAGTGGCGTTCCAAGGCAGCACATCCAGCCAGTGACTGCAAAAAAAAAAAGGGGAAAATCCAACTGCCCAGCTTCGTGCCCCCAGCAGGAACATTCTTTTTCATTGCATGTGCCCAGCTGGTTTGGGATCAGAGGGGAGCAGGGACCCTGCAGGGATGGGTATGGCCGTGATGCTCACAGGAGCGGCAGCCCCAGTGGGTGTGATGTCCCATGTGCTGGTGACGCTGACCTCATCACCTCCAGAGTCTCAGGTGGCTCCTGCACAGGGACAGTCCAGCTGCTCTCCAGCTACCAGTTGTGCTCATCCTGGCTGTCTCTCCTCCACCTCTATGTGCCACCCAGAAGGACTTAGGGAGAGAAAGGTTTTTAATTTGCTGTAAGCAAGGAAAAATGCCCTGGCGAAAGGAGGTGATGCGAGTTGCTCCTTTCAGTTCCCAGGGATGGTTCCCACCCCCCGGCTTCTTCAGCCACCTCCTGCTTC
Organism: Scytalopus superciliaris; assembly: GCA_013400415.1. Taxonomy (NCBI): domain Eukaryota; kingdom Metazoa; phylum Chordata; class Aves; order Passeriformes; family Rhinocryptidae; genus Scytalopus; species Scytalopus superciliaris. The sequence continues at coordinate 13,038 of VXBX01006275.1, read as the reverse complement.
CCTGCCACAGCAGCCTCCCAGCCTCCCTGCCTGCTCTCCTCCACACCGGCGCTCGATATTCATGCCTGAGAGTTTATCAGAGAGACAGCGCAGCTCAGCCGGCTGGAAAACGAACCCAGCACCCCTTACACCTTCCCTGCCCCTCTGGGGAGTGCAGGGGCTCACTCGGGGACCCTCCATGGGGAGGGGAGGATGCACTCCAAACAGGCAGCACAGGATTTAGGGATGTTGGGATGGTCCCCGGTGCGGGGCTGTGCCTGATGAGCGAAGCTCGTGCAGCCGTGTGCGTGCCCAGGGAAATTGCCGGTTGTTTGTCACCTCTTCCCCCATGCCTCAGAGGGTTAGTTGGATAATAGCTGTGGGAAGCTCGCAGAGAGCTCCCGGGAAGCTGGTTGTTATTCCCCGCAGCCCCTCCGCTTCTCATCATTACTCGTTAGTGAATCCAGAGCAAATCGCCTCCTCCACCTCCTCCTCCTCCCCACGGCACGCTCCCCGGCGCGCTCAGCCGAGTGTGAAGGAGCCGCGCAGCCGGCGCGGGCTGGGGCTGCTCCCGCAGGCAGGAGACTCCCGGGATGCGTCTGCGGGAGCAGGGCAGCTGCCGGGGTCTCCCCCAAAGGTGAAGGCTTGGTTAGGAAACTGAATCGTGTGCACTGCCTGTCGCCTTTTCCATCTGCTTTGGAGAGGCACTCCTTGGTTATCAATGTACACCCACCCTCCCAGCCTTGCCTTCTTCCCTCTTGCTTGAATGTTCCCAGAGAGCTCTGCTTGAGGAAAAGCCCCTTTTCCAAGCCCAGATGCTCCCCTGGGCACAAGCAGCAGCCCGACCAAGCTGGCCAAACTCCACAGTGTGAGCAGTGCCTGGCACAGGACAGGAACCCATCCCAGACCCTCCACTGCCTCCTCTCCAGCATCTCTCAGGAGTGTGTCATTAGTTTCAGTAACTGCGGGATATCTGGAGTCCCTGTACACTAATTATCCCTGCTCCTCTATTAGACACGCTTAATTAGCCAGTGTTCACACGCAGAGGTCGATGTTGGCATACACAGAGGTTGGTGTCAGCAAAGGTGTTGCTGACCTTTCCCATGCCGGTGTGTCCCTGCATCAACTGCTGCTCCTGCCCTGCTCCTGCCGTGCCCTGGGCATGAGTGAGCCCTCATAATCCAGTCCCCTCGTGTGTGGGCAGCAAGGATCCCTTTTCCAACCCCACTTGCCCACGATCCAGCCCAGGACAGTCTCAGCACGTTGGGCACAAGGAGATGCTTTGGAGCAGCTGTGTTTGATGGTGCTGCTTGAGGATGAAGCCTGGGCATCACCAACAGCAGAGACCTCACCAACCTTTCCTGGGTGCTAAAACCAGGAAAGAGGAGATTCCTGCACCCTCCAGCCCCATTTCCCAAATACCTTGAGATTCCCCAGGAGAAGCAGGCTTATTCCCCTGTGTGGTTACAGCTCAAGGCGTTTGGGTTGCTCATAACAAGTTAAATTCAGGCTGCAATGACCTCACGAGGCCAGAGGAGCTGTGATGTGGGAGAGGAAATAGAGCTACCCTATGCAGACAACCAGCATCTCCCTCATCCCCACAGACTGACCTTTGTTTTCCCGCTCAGAGCACTGAATATCACTAACCTCCTTCCCTCCCACTCCCCTCAGGGCCGTGGCTGTGACCACTATGGCATCTACCACACCAGCCCCACGCTGGGCAGCCTGGTCAAGCCGGTGGTGCTCTGGACCCAGCAGGATGTGTGCAAATGGCTGAAGAAACACTGCCCACACAACTATCTCATCTATGTCGAGGCATTCTCCCACCACGCCATCACAGGTACAGTGTGCCCTCCACTGCTGCACTGATTGCCATTAGCACATGCTCCTGGGAAATGGTTGTTTTGGACGTTCATGGTTCAGAAGATGGATATATTCCCTGTTTCTGTCCCCTCTCCCCACTAGATGCAGCTGAGATGAGAGCAGGGAGCATACAACCAAGGCTAAGCAGGAGGCATCTGCCACCAGGGTCAGCTCCAGGACAGGCTGAAGGTTGCTTAAAAGGACAGTAAATTGGTTTATAAAATGTGGAAGTATCTTCTCTTCACCTAGGTTAATCTAGTTGGGTTTTTTTTTTTTAAATACTGAAAAATTTTGCAGAAGAGAAAAATCTCTGCCCAGCCAGAGTCCAAGTTGTAAATGTCTTTGTCCAGGTCTGAATCTGACTCCCAACCAAACCCTTGGAGGTGACCCACCTCTAGGACCTGCTCCCTCCTCTTTGCTCCCTCGGGACAGTGGCTTTGACCTCTGTGTAAGAGCATCATCCCTGTCCTACTGCAGCGTGTGCGTGGCTGGGCAGAGCTCTGTCAGTGCCAGGGGATGGTGGCAGGGAAGGGAGTGCTGGAGGTGCCCGGGAGGGATGCACAGCCCTAATGCAAGAGCTCAGCCAGCCCTTACCCAGGCAACAAAAGCAGCATTAGTGAGTGTACGCTGGGAAGCAAGGACAAAAGCTGGTTTTAAATCCCTTGTCTCATAGCCCCCAGACTGGAGGAGAGTGGCTCAGCGGGAACCAGAGCACTAATGCGTTGTGATGGGCATCCCCATTCCCCCAGGATGGCCAGCCCATGTGGGGACCTTGTGCTTGGGAAAATATCTCCTCGTGTGAGAGGTGGAGCAGAGAAATGGAAAGCTGATGCCTGCAGGGACAGGTTACATGATTGTGGTGCCGGTACCTGTCCAGGGCTGGGGACATCGAGCTGTCACCTCGTGCACTCTGAAAGTGAGGCCACAAATCACAGCCCCACAGAATGGTTTGAGTTGGAAGGGACTTTAAAACACTTTCCAACCCCCTGCCATGGGCAGGGACACCTTCCACTAGATCAAGTTGCTCCAAGCCCATCCAACCTTGCCTTGAACACTTCCAGGGATGGGACAGTCTCTGGGCAACCTGTGTCAGTGCCTCCTCACCCTCACAGTAAAGAATTTCTTACCAATATCCAATCTAAACCTGCCCTCTCTCAGTGTGAAACCATTCCCCCTTGTCCAGTCACTCCATGCCCTTCTCCACCCCTGCAAGTCCAAGCAGTGAAAGGGCACTTCAGGATTTCTTTCCTGCCCTCATTCCTGCATGCTGATGGCGTTCCCTTTGCGTTGCCCTTTCCCGGGGTCCCCCCCCCGAGCTGCTGGTGGGCACCAAGCGATTCCGTGTTTGCAGGCCGGGCGCTGCTGCGGCTGAACGGGGAGAAGCTGCAGCGCATGGGGATCGCGCTGGAGGCGCAGCGGCAGGAGGTCCTGCAGCAGGTCCTGCAGCTCCAGGTGCGCGAGGAGGTCCGGAACCTGCAGCTCCTCAGCCAAGGTAGGGCCGGGCAGGGGGAGGCTCCGGGGCTGGGCCGCGGTGATGGGTTGTGGGGCACAGGGCCAGGCTGCCACACGCAGCCCAGAATCCGTCAGTGCCGGTTTTGCGTGGAAGGGATGAGATTCTCCGGGGCTGGCAGTGGGTGAGCTGGGATGTGACACCCTGCAGGCTGTTTATTCCTTCCTCTCCCACCTTGTTCCAGCTTCTTTTGGAAATGTCTCCTAGCTGATCCGTCTGTTTGGCAGATTGCACCAACACTGTGAACCGAGTTCCACTGGGATGGGCTGTGCAACACCGATACGAGACCTGAGCCGTGCACTCGGAATACGAAGAGACAGCTTCCCAGACACTCCGGGGCTCCTCTCCTGCTTCTTCCTTCTCTTTCTTTTAAAGGAATACATTCCTGTGCAGGGATGGAATGTTTCTTCCAGCAGACATAGCTCTTGGCTGGAGGAAAATTAGCAAACCGTCTGCTGGGATAGATGATGAACTTTCATCCACCTGAGCCTGATGGTTCACAGGGAAAGAGATGGAAAAAAGGAGACGGCAACAGGCACAGCTCAGTATTGTGGAGAAAGGGAATGTGGTGATTCCTGGGACAGCTCTGAGCCATGTGCAGGACACTGAAGCATTATGCACATGTGCAATATCCCAGCACCCAGCAACTTGTATCTGTGCCTCGGAGCTTATTTAGGAAGCTTTAGTTTTCTCATCAGACTGGGCTGTCTTCCAGCGTCCAAGGAGGTGACGTTATCAGTAGCAAATAAGATGATCCAATCAGCCAAAAAAATTCAAAGCAGGGCCAAGACCCCAGCACCCGGCTCCACTTGGTGAGTTAAAAAGGGAGCTGAGTCATCATAGCTGGAAAATCTGGAAGTAAAGGCAGGGTGGATGCGCTGGGAGGGTGCCGTGGCCTGGAGGGAGCTGTGCCAGGAGCTTGTCCTTCATCCGTGGGCAGACAGAGGAGCCCATGCAGGGTCCAGTGGGAGCAGATGTGGGTGCTGCCGGGTGGTGCTGGGTGCTGCCCAGGCTGAGATTGGGGGATTACTGGCTGCCAGGTCCCCCCAAGTCCCCATCCCAGCCCTGCTCCTCTCCATCCTCCCACCACTCTGCAGAGCTCTGCTCCTCCAGGCATTGGCAGGTGCTCATCCCGACCTTCTGCCCAGGGGCTGGCAATGGTGCCATCGAACCCAGGCACCTTCCCCATGACCTTCACCATCAATAAGGTGAAGGTGTTTGCTGTTACACCCCTCCACCCCCCAAACCACCCTGTCCAGAGCCACAGACTGCCCGTGTGGGCAGGTAAGGAACATCCGTGTGTAAAATAGGATTTGGGGGCAGGGTGGATTCTGTCACCTCCCCATGTTCCACCTCCGGTGATGAGGGCAGGGCTGTGGGTTGCGGGGGCCAAAAACAGCAGCAGCCCAAAGTCCCCGGGGCATCGGGATGTGGAGGCAGGTCACGGTGCCCCCTGGCTGGGCACCCACCCACTTGCTCCTCTGCTGATAATAAATTAGAGACTGTTATTTTAACTCACTGCTCTTCCAACTCTTCCCATGCCTGAACTTGCGCCGTGAGTTTGGTCCCGCCAGCCTTTTCTGGGGATGTTCAGGAGGTGATAAATCCCCTGGGACAAGCACCTCCATGCAGTACAAGGGTCCTGATGACAATCCTGTGGGAACAAGCCTCAGCCTGGGGATTTTCCAGCTTTTAATTCCCTCCCAGCTCCACAGAACCGCTGAGAATTAAGAAGCTTCTCATCTTTGCTGGCATGTGGCTAAATGGGGACAGTGGGGGGATTTGGGGTCAGAGGTTCTGCTCTGATGCAGAGAATGGCTTGTGGAAAAGTGAAGGTCTCCAAAACTTGCCTGGAAGCAGCATTTCCCTGGATAACAAGCTGTTCCAGGTGGGATGAGGAGTATGGATCTGCAGGCAGGATTAAGGCATCCAGCAGTGGAGCCTGCTCTTGGACCCCAACACTGACAGAGGCTGGACAGGGTTTTCAGGCCAACACTTAGCTTGGGGCTCAGGAAGGGCTTGTACAAGGTTTGGGTGATGGAAATGTCTCAGAATCAATATCTGGTTCTCAAACCATTTTGCTTTGGATAACAGACTGACCAAATAGTACTCAGATCCATGCAGGTGTTTTCCCTCTCCTGCGCCTGGGTGATCCCAACACCAGCACTGCCAGTGGAATTTCCAGCTCCCATCTGTCACTCTCAGAGCAGAGGTTTGGTGCTGGTCTGAAGGCAAAGCTGTCAGACAGCCAAAATCCAAATTTTCTCCCGAGAGGCACAATCTGGTCAGTGCAACCCAGACCACACACACGGCCAACATCTCCCCTCTCTGTGTGCGGGTCGGGAGTCTGTGACCCCCGGGCTCCACCTGCAGGGAACCAGCTCCAGGGCTTTCCTGTGTGCAGCCCCCGGCGCTCCAGGACACAGAAACTGGAATTTCCTACTCTGCCCATACTGACCTTTTCAAATATGCAGCAAAATTGGCTCTTCTCACCTCACTAGAGACTCACTAGCAACAGAGCTGGGAGCATTTATTACATTTTAAGAACGGGAAAGAAAAGAGAGGGAAAAGCCCATCTCCTCCCACCACGGGGTTTGTTTTTGCCCTGGCGGTGGGGGCTGGGCGGCCAGTGGGAGTGGTGGGGGGGCACTGGGGGCTGCGGTGTGTGTGGCTGGGGTGTCCAGCACCCCCGAGGGCAAAGGGCGGCTGCCGGGCGTGTGCGCATCGTTAGAGGGAGATGCTGAGCTTCTCTCCAGAGCTTTGGGGCTGCACAGGGAGAAAGGGCTTCTCCAGGCTCCGGCTGGGCTCCTGCAGTAAGTTGGTGGAGATTTGGCTTGTAATGCAGCTGTGGCACACAGAGCAGTGCTCGGGCTGCCCTGAACCCCCTGGAAAAGGCAGGATCTCCCCCAGGTCCTGCCCCTTGCTGTGGCCCCTCCTTGTGCCATGTCCACTTGTGCTGGGCGGTGCTCTGGCTCCCTCCAGCTTCCCATCCACATGGAAGAGAGGAGACACAAAAGCAAGCAGAAAGACCACCAGCAGGCTCAGATGGAGCCCCAAGTACAGGCCTGTTGGGGTGTCCCTCTGAGACCCACTGGGGCAGGATGGGGCTGGAGGAGCCAGGTGAAACAATACTCACAGGACAGGCAGGAGGATGCCCTCAGCCCTCTGCTCTGTGAGGATGGTGATGGTGAAAGTAGAACATCCTTCCAGGATGGCTCTGGACCACTGCCCTGGTTCTGGACCAGTGTCTGGTGCCATCTAATGCCCTTGGCTTGTCTGAGGGGCAGCCAGGACTCTGCCCAGGGCAGTAAGACTCATCTGGAGCAGCCCAGACATGGCTTTGCCTTTGGTAGCTCTGGGCACATAGCAAAATCCATCTTCCTGGTGGATCCAAGGAAGCACAGTCCTCCCCACAGGCAAGAACCAGGGGGGTGCTGCAACTGTACCCTGGAAACTGGAGAGAGATGAATGCTCAGGTTCTCGGAATGAGGCTCAGCTTGGTCACTTCTCAGCTTTTGCTGAGCAAGAAAAATACCTTCTACTTGTCCAGCACTTATCTGCCAGCGGTATTCCAGGCACTGCCCCAAAACAAACAGCACCAGACAATGAAACACAGATGAACTGGGCGTGGATTCATGCAATATTAAAACCAGACAACAATTAAAGTAAACAGAAAACACTAGCAAGCATCAGTCAGTCCCCTGCAGCAGGCAGGAGGATGCAGGCAGCAGCACCGAGGTGCGGGGTCAGGCGATGGCCACTCACAGAGTGCCACTCCTGTCTCTGACAAACTTTTTTGCCACTTTATTTTGGTGGAAATTTTGTGCAATAAGCAGGACAATGAATTGCTGGCATCAAGGATAATGTTCAACATCTTCCTGTCTTACAAAGGAAAAATCCAGCAATCCCTTCCCAGTGGTAGAGGCAGTTTGCAGATTCCAGCAAGGTTTTCAAGCAGAAAATAAAAAAGCCAGCAGAGATGCCCATAGAAAATGTATGCAAATTTGTCTGGGTAATTACTGAGCCCGGCTTGATGATGCAGACACCTCCAGCTCTGAAACACTGCTGATTGCAGCTCTGATGGGGGAAACAATCCCCATTCCTCTGACACTGAAATTCCCACCGGGTGCTGAAGGCAGCCTGCACTGTCCCTGGCTGTGTGGGGTGAGAGGACAGTGCGCTGAGCAGAGGGGTGTCAGCGCCTGCCACCAGCTCTGCTGAGCTGCAGCCAGTTTAAATCGGAATTCTGTCCCCAGTGGATTTCATGCTCAATCTAATTAGGACCCTGTCATCCCATCAAGTGTCCAGGGAGGATTACAAACCACCCCAAATCATTGGATGAGAATCTTGACATGAGAGTGCAACATGTGCTGGCAGCCCAGAAAGCCAATCCTGCATGGCATCCCCAGCAGTGGGGGCAGCAGGGTGAGGGGGGGATTCTCCCCCTCTGCTCTGCTCTGCTCTGGGGGAACCCCACCTGCACTGCTGCCTCCAGCTCTGGAGCCCCCAACACAAGAAAGATGTTGGAGCTGTTGGAGCTAGTCCAGAATAGGGACACAAAGATGTTCCAAAGGCTGGAGCACCTCTGCTCTGGAGACAGGATGAGAGAGCTGGGGTTGTTCAGCTTGGAGAAGAAGAGTCTCTGGTGATACCTTAGAGCACCTTCTAGTGCCTAAAGGGGCTCCAAGGGAGCTGGAGAGGGACTTTGGACAAGAGTATGAAGTGCCAGGACAAGGGGGAACGGCTTCAGACTGGTTAGATTGAATATTAGGAAGAAATTCTTGCCCGTGAGAGTGATGAGGCGCTGGCACAGGTTGCCCAGAGAAACTGCTGATGCCCCATCCCTGGAAGTGAGCAGCACCCTGGCAGGGCTGCCCAGGTGCTGGTCTAAATCAGATCATCCCTGGGAGGTGTGAGATGCCAGTGCCTGGCAATGGCACAGTAAAACAGTTGCTCTTGGGATGCTCTGGCAGCCTCATCCCAGCACTGGCAAACCTGTGTCAGCCTCATCCCATAGCCCTGGTCTCCATCCAACTGCCTGCTGCTGGAGGACAAGATGGGGCTTGGGGATACTCTGGGTCTTACAGCAATGGCAGCAGAAGTCTTCTGCCCCAGCATGTCCTTACTGCACATCCAGGACTAATCAATCTTGATTCATTGCTAATGAACTTGAGAACAGTGTTGGGATGGATCAGGTGCCACTCAGGGTGAGATGGATAATATAATTAAGATTTCCTCAAAGGTCCTGTTTTTCTTACCTTGTTAATTAAGCTGATGTGGGGCCCTCCATGCAGAATACGTAATGAGAGGCTGCTGAGAGAGAGCTGGTTGTTAGAAGGAGATGATGCTGTGGAGAATGCTGGCCTCAACCACACTGGGGATAGTCTGGGAATTCTTTGGGGGTTTGGTCCCCACAGAGTGGCCAAGAGCTGATCTCTGCTGAGAAATCACTACATCCTTTACACAAATGCATTTGGACTGCACAGGGCAGAGCGTGCAGTCACAGGGATGCAGGTGGAGATGGATGGGCTCATCCATGCCCAGGACAGGCTAAACTTACAGCTTCCCGAAGCACAGCCCAGGGTGTGGGGACAGGCATTGCCTGCAGAAAGGCATGAGCAGCCCTGTGGTCTCAGGGAGTAGCTCTTGCTGGTACTGGAGCCTGCAGCACAGGGCAGAGAGGATGCTGCTTCACTCCCTGTGGCCCAGGAATGTTTTTGGTACTTGAACTCTGGTGGTGACTTATGACAATGAATTAATGGCCTCTTAATAAGGGTGACAGTTCCCTTAATTAGAAAGTATCAGAGCAGGGATAATTGCTTTATTTCATTTTCTTTCCCTATATTACTTCCTTCATTTTTGGTCCTTATTCTCAGCTGCTGGATGGCCTCTTGGGAGCTCAGTCTCCCCAGAGCCAGAAACACTCCCAGGGCCAGTGGACATGACCACGGAGCAGGGAAGGATGGAGAGAAGTGGGTGTGGGTATGGCTGTGGTGCTGTGGCTTCACAGGAACAAAGATGGAGAGGGATCTGTCACTTTCACCAGGACAGAGCTAGGTTTGCAGCAGCACCAGGTGCTGGCAGCACTTGGGCAGAGTCAGAACAGGTTCACACTGGGATCAGTGGCACATGGGATAGCCCAGCATGGGACGTGGGGCTGGCATGGCTGAAGTAAGGGGGACACAGCATCTGGAGGCTCGGAGCTGCCAAGTATGACCCACAGGAGGGCAAGAAGCAATCAGCAGGAGTGGGGCAGACCAAGACAGGCGACAGGGCTGAGATAAATAATTGATTCAAAAATTAATATCGTTTGGGTTGACCAGAGCTGTGCCCCAGCTTGGATGCACCAGTAGCTTTGCTACAAAACCTAGTTGACCATTTGCAGTGTTTCACTTGGGCCTTTTTTGGAAGGGCACATTTGGGGCTTGGTTTTGATACAACATTCCCAGGTTGCGTGTTTTCCCAGGCTGTTAGTGGGGGGCTCCAGGAAAAATCTTCACACCCCTCACCCAAAATGAGCCACTTTGCTTCCCATCAGAGGATGCATGTTCTAAAACTAGGGAAGATTTGATGAAACGGCACAGCTTCATCACCAGTCCTGTCCCACATCCCTGCATCCCTCTCTGCCCTCTGTGAGGCTGTTGGTGCCCCAGAGACTGGCCCTTTGGCTTGGGATGGGTTCCTGTGGGGCTGTGTGTGCCAGTACAACCAGGTGCCCCCCCATGTCAATATGACATTGTAAATAATAAACAGCAGCCTCAGGACTCTTTGGAGCTTCATCCCTCCTTGGCAGGAGCAGTTTCCCCTTAACCTTCCCTCTTTGCACCGCAACCATTTTCCTTTCTCTCCCTATCTAAAATTAAATCTGTTCGGATTTTCTCTTGCTCTTCTTTTTTTCCCCCTTTTGCTTACATTTGCTGAGTGCATTCAAGCACAGGGAGGGGGGGCGAAAATAATAAAGAAAGCCATCAGCATAATTCCCGGCTGTGGGAGTGATGGCGGGCTCCGGTTTCCAATCAGCGGCCCAGGCTGCGGAGCAGCGTGCGGGAGGAGGCTGGGGCTGGCCCGGATGCTGCCACACAAACCAGCTGTGATTCCCTCTTTGTTTGGGAATCCCTCTGCTTCAGCAGGACCAGCCTCTGCACAGCCTGTCCTGCGGATGTGTGAGCATGTGGCTGCTCCGGGGGGCTTTGTCCGCCTGCCACTCCAAGGATAAAGGGAATGAAGCAGCTGGCTGTGATCCTCTATCCCAGGAATAAGCCCTGAGAGACAGAGAATGCTGAGTCTCCCCCATCCTGGATCTCTGGGCATTGGGATGTGCCCTTTCTCTCACCTGTCTCTGTGTTTGGTGCATGAGGCTCAGCAGACATGGGCTGAAGTCTGGGCTCCCAGAGTTCCCAGGCCCATGTGCTGAGCATCCCACCACCCTGATAGTGGAGATGCTGCTGGTGCTGGCTAGTGGTGTTTTTCACTCTTGGCCAGGTGTCTTTATAAGCTAGAACTGACCCTTGTCGGGGTGCCTGAGATCACTGCTGGGTCATGGTGGGAGTCACTGTGCTGGCTGCATCCCAGTAGACATGGGGCAGCTCCAGGGAGATCTGCCCAACACCAGCTGGACAAGCAATGTCAGAGTGTGTGTAGGATGGCAGGACCTCACTGATCTTGGTTGTGTAACTGTTTTTTCCCCTATCACCTCTTCCTGGGGTCCATATCAATTTAATTTACATGCTCGATGGCTTGGACTGCTTCATCCCTGCTGCCAACCACCTTCTCCAACATTTACAGCCAGTCTCTGCCAGGCTGCTGCTTCTTGAGTGATGGGAACAGTGGGAATGGTGGGAATGCTCACCCAGGGACCAAAGCACCAGGGAATCACTGTGTGGCCCCCTCCACAGCATCGTGGTGGTCTGTGAGGGTGAGCTCTCATCCACAGCCCACCTCTGCAACAAAACCATGGTGCAAGAGGGGATGTGATGTTTTCCTGTGAGCACGTGGAGGAAAGCAGCACTGCTGCCCCCGCTGCTGCTCCTACTCCTCCTCCTGCCCCTCCCAGCACAGCTCTGCGTGTGAAACAAAGTGCTCCTCAGCATCTGCTCAACATTTGCTGGCCTTTTCAAGTCCGTTCCTTGGCCTGCTCTGCTCAGAAGAGTCTGAAAATAGCAAAGTGGGTGCCTTTATTTTGCATTATTTCAGAGTTTCTTATCTCGCCCAGCCCGTGGCCGGCTGCCCTCCCTGCCTCTGTATAATCCCATGATTGCTGGGCTCACCCATCTCCCCTCACCCTCATCCCATTCCTGGAGGTGCAAAACTGGATGCTTTACGGACAGAGAAAACAAATGTGGTGGCACTTCTGCACTTCAGACACTGTGTGCCTGGAGCAGCTGTCGGGATGCTGCAGAGACAAGCGATGGGCGGAAAGCACAGCTCACAGCGAGGAGGAGACCTCGAAGGTGCTGCCTGGTGCCAGTGGGCATGTGGAGCTGCCCAAGAGCCCCCCCACGCAGCTGAGCTTTCTGGGCAGGCAGCTCCCTGGCTGGGAAGTGAAGCAGCCTCGGATATGCCTCATTTTATACAAAGAAGGTGGGTTGTGCCTGTCCCTCCCACCCCGCTGAGCACCCTCCGCTCCACCGATAATCATACCTAGCAATTACAGCAAGCTTTCCCTGCTCTCTGCAGACATTAATTAAGCTCTTTCCCCGCAATGGAGACAAAGAGGGGAAAGCCGCGGGGAAACTCCCGACTTGGTTTGGGCTTTTCTTTGCACAATTGTGCCACAGGGCCTCCCGATTCCTGGCAGCACCGCAGAAGCCATGCGCTGGTGATGGCAGGCAGGGTGGCCCTGACAGCAATGGTCGCTCTGGGTTTTATTCTCCCCTGGGAAAATTTGTGTGTGTTTTCCCTAATCTCTGGGCTACTGCTGCATCCTGTGTATTCCCAGTGCCAGTAACCGAGGCTGGCTCTGCCCTGTGGTACTTCCCTGGGTGCCACCGGCTCTGCAGGGGTGACACCTACCAAGCCCGGGAGCTGGGAAAAGCAGAGTGTCCCATGGGAATCGCGACACCCTCACACCCAGCATCATTCCCAGGGGCTTTGCAAGGAACCTGGAGCACCCCAGGGTTAGATGGGCTGATGGATGGTGAGGGCACCCCTTCTGCATCTTGGAGGGCAGGGTGATAGGCAGGACGGGAGGGGAAGGTGACAGGCAGGATTACTGCCAGCATTCTGGAAGGCAGGACGGATGGGCAGGATGCCCTGGGGGAGAGGATAACGGGCAGGGCACCTCGCTGGCAGAAAAGCAGGCAGGTCACCTTGCCCGCACCCCGGAGAACAGGATAACGGGGCGGGGTATCCCGCCTACACCCTGGAGAGCGGAACATCAGGCAGGACAGCCCGGCCGGGAGGGTGACAGGCAGGACAGCCCGGAGGGGAGGGTGACAGGCAGGACACTCACTGCGCGACCCGCCGGAGGAGCAGGACACGCCGCCCGCACCCGGGAGGGTGTGACAGCAGGCCGGACAGCCCGGAGCAGCGCACGGCAGGCCGGCACCCTGCCCGCACCCGGCACGGGCGGCGCAGCGCATCCCGCTCCCGCAGCGCATCCCGCTCCCGCACCTGCCCAGGTCAGACGGCCCGGGGGGTTTCCCGGTGCCCGCGGCGGGCCGGCGGTGCGGGGCGCGGGGCGCGGG
>VXBX01006274.1:582859-597155 GCA_013400415.1 Scytalopus superciliaris | reverse complement strand
GATTCTATGATCACCACCAAAACCCAAACTTAGTTATGAACTTCAGTGCTAGGATGGATGGAAAAAGGTATCTTTGCTGCTTTCAGAAAGAATCCACAAGCACAGCCTGGACATAAGGATCTGGAGGAAGAGTCAAGAAGCAGAAAGCAGCCCCCTGTGGCTGGCACTGTCAGTCGGGTGGCCGTGTCTCCAGTGATGAGGACATGGGGCTCCAGTGAGCTTTGCACCAGCCTGTTTTCAGCAGTATTTCACTTAAAGTAGTGTCTGAACTTCATTACAGGGAACAAGATTGAAAAGGAGAGGTAATTTGAGTCATCTGTGTCAAGTTATTTATTTTATGTTTATGTGTGAGAACACTGAAAACACAGATAGTTTTATTCAAGGGTTGAGGATGCTTTACTCCAGCTGATCACAATAAAAGTATTTCAGTGGGAGTTTGGTCCCCCGGGATGAAGCTCAGCAGAGTACAGAGAACAAAAAACCTGGAGGATGGGGCCCTATATGACTCCTGTAAAAAGCTCGAGGGGGAAAGATGAGAAAAATGGGAAAAGACTAAACCACAAGAAACAAACAAATGGACAATTAAAAGGAGGAGGATTCAGCTTGTGCTGAAGATATCTGGCAGGCTGGGGAAGAAGGGAATGGGTTGCTGAATGCTGTCCAGAGCAGGTAATTATTTCTGGCTTTGAGTTCTGGCTCTGATTCATATAATATTTAAGGAATATATCTGTATTTTTCATGATGAGCAGCCTGAAAGCAAATGCTGGAAATTTTCCATCTGTATAAAAACTTCTTTGCTGTGGATGTATAATGTGAAAGTGAGTGGGACCGAAGCAAAGTCCATTAACAAATTCCTTTATTGATGGGAGTGAGAGGTGAATGCTCTGGACCAGTTGAATCACCCAGTTAAAAAAAGTGCTTAACTGTCACATTCCTTTTCAAAAAATGAAGTAGCATATGCAGATTTTTCAATACCAAAATCAGTGTTCAAATTTTAAAAATGTTGTTGGAGGCAGGCAGTACACGGTGTGTTTCAAAAGTTAGGGTTAAGATGCAATAAAAACTGATCACAATTCATGTTGGATTGGCCAACTATTACAGTAAATTGACATAGTTGACCTTGCTGTGAGTATTTAATTTGCAGTTTTGCCATCATCTGGGCTTCTTCCATGATCTCAAGAGCAATCACTGGTGCAACTGATACGTTCATCTGTAGTCCTAAGTAGATATATTATCTTCTGCATTTATTCAAAGAGCATGTGTATTTCGAGGAGGTTTTGGAAAACAATCTGTGTCTTTGTTATCTTGTCTGATCTCTTAGTTCAGACTGAGAATTTCACATAAGCATTCCTGTAAGGAGATCTTCCTGGGTTTTGTGCCCAAAACTTTTGAGCAGGCTGTTCAAATATCAGATTTGGAAGCCTGAGTGGTGCTGAATTTATTGCTTTCCTTGGTACACTGGTTAATCTGGCCCAGCTTGCTTCTGCTAAATAGAAGTGAGAAAGCAGAAGTTTATAAAACAGACTCAAATGTTCGCTTACACTGTCGTTTGGGAAGAACACCCTTCTCACTAGCTGTCTGAACAAACTCAGATGAGAAAGGGAGATTTGGGGTGGATGCCTTGAGACTGCTTTACCCAATGATGGAGATGCACATGGTCACGTACCATGGCACCTTTGTGCAGGAGGATGAAGGAAGGAGTGGGGCTGCAGGCAGAGGCAGGCACAGCACCTGGGTTAGGCTGTTGTACCTGCAGGTCTGGAAACAGGCTCTGCTGTACAGGGAGCTGGGGGCTGCCAGCCCTGTGGTGCAGCCACCTGAAATACCCCTCTGGAGGGCTGCAGTGGTGTAGTTGCTGATCATGACCCTTAAAAGTCTAGAGGTAATTTTGGCCCAGCTGTTATAAATTAGAAACCACATTAGACTTTATTTCATCTGATATATATATATATATAGGCAATTAGTTAATTTTTACTTTTCTATATTACTTACTCTGTACAGGGGGCAGTTTTTGCCCTACTCCGTTGCTTCAGGATAAAACCCCTCATGCTTTAAATTGTGTAGTGTGTACAGCCTGGGTAACAGGTTACAGGATTGTGCTCCTTCCTACATGGAGACACTTCCAAATCTTTAATATTACCACAGAAAATGGTCCTCAGGGACTGTTCAGGATGGTTGAGTATGCAGTAAGTCTGCAGTTTGTTGAAAATACCTGGCAGCTGTGTCTCATACTTAATGTGTATGTGTTTGTAATGGGTTTCTGTGGCTGGCTCTTTAGGATATGGTTTTCTTCTGCTAACCTGAAATACAACTTCTGAAACATAAACCCCTCAGAATAAGATTTATTTTCTGTGGAGTATGGCTGGCACTTAGTTTGATTTTGTGTATTAAACCGTATATTTCCACTTTTAAGCTTGGGGGTTGTGTAGACATATATATAACTTTGTCTAGGGAAAAGTCCATAGTTATATGTATGCATGGAGTTTCTTAGAACAGCAGGGATAAAGCTGTGGTGGTACTTGCAGATTCTGATTGTGCTGAAAACTCCTCTTAATCATTTCTCTTTGAAGATGCCATATATGAAATTTGAAGGTATTGCAAGCTACCCAGAAGAGGCATAGATAGCATAGAGGGTATAAAGCCATTCACTGGAGGCTGCTGGCTTTTGTCTTTGTGCTTGGGAGAGAACTTACTTGAAGATTGTCAGCATCCTGGGGGGGACATTCAGGCAGTCACTGAAGATAAACTGCCCCCCCTCCAGTCTCAGGTTTCCCTTCCAGGTTAAAAAGGAAGAAACCTGGGTGGGAGAGCATTCTGCTATTGCTGTGTGGCATGTGAAGAGAGTGCTTTCCTTTGCAAAGTTATTTGTCTGGGTCTTACCTCTCTCTTTTAATTCTGTGTTTAAAATCATCTTCATGTGAGGAAATCTCTCTTGTTGCTTAATATCTTCAGGCTGGGTATTGAACACTGATTTTCCATTTACACACCTGATTTAAATGTGTTGCATCAAATTAAGAAAGAGCATTATTGGCAGGACAGCTGCTTTACACATCAAATGGTTGTAGAGGGTGGCAGATACTCCAGGTGGGAACTGTGTAATAGAAATGAAGTCTTGCCACAGTGGTGGAGCTCTCCGGCATCTGGGGAGGTGTGGATTGTGTGGCATGACTGACTCCAGAAGGAAAGCTTGGCTTCCTCCCAGTCTCTGCCCTGATTTCCAGTGCTGCTGCAGCAAAGCTGGCGGTCCCACACAGAACTGGGGTTGGTTTTGTACGTACTTATTAACTTCACTGCACAGTCAGCTACCTGAAAGGAAGAGGTAATTAAAATAAATAGGGTGAGTAGGGAGTGGAGGAGACCTTTGGTTTCTCTGTGGCACTAGAATTGACAATTTTCAGATTGTTTAGGCCTTGTCAAAAAATGTTTTGTTCTGCCTTTGTTTTATATTGAATCCCGTGTGCTTGGTTAGCTTCTATTCAAATTTTTTTTAAAAAACCAAACAATCCTCCATACATGGATTGAAAGCTTTATCTGTTTATCTCCTCATTAAAGAGACTGTCTATGAAATGTGCTGACAGGGCTTTTACTCTCTTGCTTTCTATTCTCATCACATTTTCCACTGAAAGCCTCCCCTCTGCTGTTTCTATTCGATAGTGAATGGCACTTTCTGGTGGCAGAGGCTCAGGATGCTGTTCTGGCTCCTCACAGGCTGTGTCCACTGCCCTGGATGGGAAACCTCAGAAGTGCAGTTTGGGCTGCAAGGAGGCTGGATTGGCACATGAGTTCAGTCCACTGAAAGGGGATTTTCACAGCCTGGAGGTCCCAGTATCAAACATAGTGGGAAGCACATCACAGGTGTCTTGTTGGATATTAAAGCAAGAGGCCACGTTTTGAGAGCTGTGTGTGGAGAGCTTGCCAAAGCTGGTGAGAGATAATGTGATAATGTGAGGTCTGGGCTTGAGACACTGGACTGGGGATCTCCAGCCTTTGCTGATCTCCATCATTGACATGGATCATCCATCACTGTTGGCTGTGCTTCAGCTTTAACTTCCTTTGCACCTCAGCAGTTCTGGAGAGCTTTGTGGCTTGTGAACTGCCCTACTATGTAATTAAAACACAGGTACAAATGTGTATATGTCTCTTACAACTTGAGTATCTCGTTTTGTTTCCATTTGCAGATGAAGTTACTAGATTAAGCCAAATAAAACACTGTGTGTTTCACTCTTGCACAGTGGTGTCCCTCGTTCTCCACTGTGGCAGAATTTAAACAGACAAAAAAAGAGAAAACCTTTCATTGTAATAAAGAGAAATGCAAAATTGGTGCAGAAGATGCATCCAGGTACTCACGTGCCACGTCCTGCAAAAGACATGGTAGTCTGTGGGGTGAAATCGTGGTCATGGATGAGCAGAGTACACACTTGGTTCTGGTTTTTGTGCTGCTTTTGCCTGCTCATCCCTCATACAAAAAAAAAAAAATCCCATCCAACAACACGAACTTTGTGACGTCTGATATGTAGAGCACACAGCTGCAGGCTCAATTAATTCCCCCTTCTGATTTTTTTCATAGTATTTTTTTTTTCCCAGGAGGCTGTAGTGACTTCTAAACCCTCACGGGTGAGTGGTGTTTATGGCTTGTTGACTTTGATGGAAGGGAAGCGCCGAGTCCTGCCCACACTGAGAGCGGGTTTCCGTGTGGAAGCTTCCCTGGGTGTCTTTTCGGGTGGGTAGCCCAAGCTGCTGGGTGTTCACCCGGGATGCTTCCCCATGGCTTCGCTGGCACCTCTCTCAACACAAAGCAAGTGAAATTTTGGGTCCTGGGCGCAGGAGACTGAGCCTGCCTGAAGTCAGGGCAGGTCCTGGGAGGTGAAAGCAAGGAGCTGGCTGGAAGCAGAGGGGAAGGCAGGGTATGTCAGCCCGATGTGTGTGTGCTCACACAGCCCCTTCGACGAGCCATGTGTGCTGTGAACACATCGAGGATGAGCTGCCAGCTCCTCCTTTCCCATCCACCTCCCGGTGCAAGCTCCCTGTGCCTGCTCTCCGGTGAGCAGGAGCAGCTCCTCCACTTGCTGTGGAGCCCCCACCAGTTTCCTGATAAACCCTGGGGAAGGGACGAAGCGTAGGACGGCATCTGGCATCTTTGCTGGGAGGAGTGGGAAGCCGCCAGTTTCTGTCCGTCTACCTGCTTTAGCAAGTGCCCTTTTTGAACGTCCTTCATCCATATCCATGGCAGTGGATCTGTGTATTGGTTTTGTAGTCAAGAGGATTGTGTTATTTTGTTCGGGTGGTCTTTTTACAATAAAAAGTGATTAAAGAACAGGCTGTGATAGGCTGACTGATTGATTGCTTCATTTTTTAGTTAATAGATCAGATGCTGTCAAAAGCACTGTCTCCCCTTCCCCAGCAGTAAAGCAGCATGATGCTGGATATGTTCCTGCTTTATGGTACCTTATTTTTTAAGCTTCTGGCATCTGACATAGGTGACTGTGGGATATTCTAATGAAACTGAGGTTATTAAAAAAAAAAGAATTCTATTACATTTCAGGGATGTTTGGGCTTCACGCTTCAATAGTGCTAATTAGATATGTGACCCATTTTCATTCTGCTTTAGCTCCTGGGGATGGTGGAACCTCATTATAAATAGAAGGATAGAGAATGCCCATGTTCCTTACTCTAAATAGCTTCTTCAAAACATGCCCAAAGGGATTTAGAGTGTTTTCTGTGTGGACACTGGTTATGTTTTCTTTTTCTTTAAGTGAGGAAGTGGGACGGGGGGAGGTTTCTCTCTCCAGAAATAAATAATTGAACATTTTTTTTCTTTCATTTGGAAAACCTAGTGGCAAACCAAGGTCCTCTTGAATTTTAAGTTTGCCTTGTTTTTATTGACAAGGGAATAAACTTGAATATTTTTTAAGAATAAAAATGCTTTTAATGTTGCAGAAGCTTCCTTTTAACTGGTATTTTTAGCTAACAGAGTCTGTGCAGTTCCTGTGTTCATTAAATGCACTGAGTGGCTGGCTGGATGCTGACAAAAGGTAGCAGTTGTGAGAGGTACTTGTTGAGAAACAGCCTGCCAAAGTGCACGCTGTGACGCAGAGCTGAGGCTGGAAGGAGCAGACAACCCATTCCAAAATCTGCTCGTGAAAAGCTCTCATGTTTTATGCTCTTTTCAGCAGAACTCAGTTGTTTCCAGAAGACTTGTAGTAAACAAACAGACACCCCCTCCCACTGACAGAAAATGCCAAGCTCACTTTGGAGTGAACCCTGGGTAAGACCTGGGGATAAGTATAAGTGTATTAAAAATAATATAAATGAATAAAAGATAACAGAGCGTTGCCAGGCAACTGTCAGAGGAGCTGTGGCTGCCGTATCTCTGGGTTTGCTGAAATGACCTCTTACATTTTGAGCATCTTGCCTGCCTGTGGATGAAATGGTTGTTCTGAACTTTGCATGACACACCTCACAGGCAGCAGTTGAGCTTATGAGTGCTTCTGTATTTAGTGTTACAGTGCTGATGTCCCTGTGCTATCATTAAAAAGTATAAATAATTCAGGGAAATTAGGGTAAAACTGAGCTGGAGTCAGCTCTCAGCAGTACAGCAATCACTTATGACTGACTAAGTGAATTTTCATGATTTAACTGTGTCGGTGGAGTTAATCTGAAAGCAGGCAGAGGGTGGAACTTTCCTGTCACTTGCTTTTAACGACTACGCTAAATGAAAAGATAAGGTGAATTTACTGGTCTGAGGACTTGTCTATAAACCCGTACCTTAGAGGCTTGCTGTAAAAACTGAGTCTACTAAAGCAGCGGGCTGTGGCAGAGGAATTTGAGGTGAGTATAACTTCAGGATGATTTGCTGGGCGTTTTGCTGGGATCCTCTGCAAGGTCCTTCAGTGCAGAGGCACATGGGGCTGCAGTCTTTGCAGCTCCTTCCTTTGCCAGGATCATTTGATGTGTGTGCAGCAGATGATGAAGTTAACCTTTTCTGTTTGCAGAGGAGAGGGGAAATAACCTTTTCAAAAGCTGTGTTTATGAGGGTAAACATAACTTTACGCTATAAACATGAGCAACATGACTCGATTTTGGGCTGCTGCTTTATTGCTTGTATTACATTCCCATTTGGAGTATGTTAGATGTTGTTGTCTGTCTATACCAAAAAAAAAAGAGAAAACTGCTGTGTAAAAGTGCCCAGTGTACAACAGGATGAGAAGGACTCCATGTAGGAGTGATTTAAGATGGAACCTTACAGTTATTTAAGCCCACATTTAGCTTAATTCACTGTAAATATTCAGGGCTACACAGAGTGAGTAAAGGTTAATGCATTTATGAGCCTTTGAAGATCAGAGGCAAACTTGATTTAATTTGAAATTTGTGTGGTGCCTCGCTGCTAAGTACTTCTCAGAAGATGCTGGTGGCATGTTGCATGGCTGTTTGCTTTGGTCATAGGTTATTTTGCAGTTTTTTATCCCGAATCCATTTCCATGTTTTTCCTCAGCTTTGCCACATGTTTTTCTTAATTCTGCTGTTTTCATTTTTCTTCTCCGTATCTTATTCTCAGAAATTTGAGCTATTTTGGCACACTGAAGGGTTTGAAAAGAAAAAAAGATGTTTTTGAAAATAACTTTCGAAGAGCCTTTTTTTCCCTGTGTAGAAACATTGAATAGGAGTTAGCTACTTCCAGGGCAGAGCCTTCAGCCTTGGTGAGCTAAGACCTGACCTTGTCCTGTTAATTGATGTTTGTACCGCACCAATGTGCTGTGCTGGGCAGCTTTTGATAAACAGGCTTTTCCTAGGAAAAGAAAGTGATCATCCAGTGATTTGGCTGAACGTTTTGAGAGCATATACCCAAATGCAGCTGACTCCCTAGGGAAGCACCCGAGATAGTGGTGCTGGAGTGCAGGGTGTCTGGCCTGCGTGCTCGGAGAGGAATGCGGCTCCGTGTTGGGCTCTACGTGTCACACTGGTTTTTTGCATTCCACTGGAGATAGTGCCTGGGACTTTCTCTTGAGAAGAAAACTGGGAAACACCTGTTACTGCTGGCAGCTGGTGCCTCAGCAGCAAAGGGACAGATGGATGGATGGATGGACAGACCAGGGCTCCTGCATTCCTGCCTACAGAATGCATAGGCTTGTAAAGTCCTGCTTGGGAATAAATAAATGTTGTCTCAGAGAGGAACGAGTGATGTTTTGGGGTGTGACTAAAAGGATTAGACATACTGGTGGATCTGTTATCTAGGAATTTTCAAGGAAGCTGATGGCCACATCCTGGAGGTGGGTTTTTTTGCCTTTAAATTAACTCACCAACTCAATATGTTGAAATGGTGAATGTATCATGTACTGAAGCTTCCTTTGGTGGGACTGAAGTATAATCAGATAAGGAAAGGGTTCTTAGAAAATTGTAGATATGTGTGCAGGATTTTGCTCTAAAAGATCACAGAGTCCAGATATGTTCACAGGCATAAAAACAAGTTACAGGGGAAAAAAAGTTAATTTATATGTTTAGTCTTTCAGAATAGTATTTCAGGCTGGATGAAACCGTTTTCAAATCTCCTATATTGGACCAGCGTAAACATCTCCAAATAGCTCATTCTCCTGCGCACTACATCTGAGAGTCAGGCATGCAGGGAAGGGATGCAGAATTTGAAACATCTGAACCAGATTTTGCTGTTCCACGGGTTGAAAAAAAGCTGAGGGGGACCACCTGAGGAAGCTGCTCTGGTGCATGTTAATACGTGTTTGTTTTTGAAGACTTGGTGTTGTTACAGAAGAAGCATTTAAACAGGTTGATCTGCAGAGGATGCTTTGTTTCTCTGTCTGGCTGGATGGCTGGGTGCCTTCCCCGGCGTGGGGATCATGATGTGCCAGTAATTGCAGTTAAATGAACATGGCTGGCTCTCAGGCAAATGAAACCTAATTTGTCACAGCTGTCAGAATGATCATGTCATGTTTGTTGCCTTCAGGAGCAGTTTTAGGCTGCAAATCCTGTTAAGGTCACAGCTTTTTCTTGTTAAGTATTGCACAGCGTGTTTGCTGACCCTAGTATTTATCTTGGTGTGTTTTTTTAAAGGCAAACACACCAGTTCTTTCTCTTACATAAGCTGGGGTTGAACTTTTGTGAACCTTAGTCATGTGGGCTAGAGCTTGTTAATTTGGTGGACTTCAAGGACTTGAGCATAGCAGTAATTTGAGGGTTTGCATAGAACAGTAGAGAGATTTGCTCAGGGATTCATACGGTCAGGATTTTGGAAATCATGCTTCAAATTAGCTTTTAAAGAGCAGCCCTCCCAGGCTGGATTGAGCACGTGGTTGCACTGTACATCAGCAGCAGCAGACAAAGCAGCACAGCAGCTTTGAATTTTGCATTTGTGCCAGCAGGAAATACAGTAGAATAAATGTAAGACTCTATTTATAATACCTCAGAAAAATACAGCAAAATATAGGCTCCTTAGTCGTAATTTCGGTTATTTTTTACTTTTGTTTCTAGATTAACAGATCGGGTCTAAATTGGATAGACCAAATCCTGTTCTGTAAAACAAACAAATGCTAATTTTTGGGTGTCAAGCCTGAAGGAGCACAGAGCTTTCCTGCTCTGTTCTTCTAAATAAAACAGAAACAATGTTTTAAATAATTGTTTGGATCCCTAAAATACCCGTGAGGCTGATTTCTCCCTCCCCTTTGCTGGTGGCTGTATTACCAGTTTAGAGGAGGAGGTGAAGGGTCTTTGTCTGTAGGTTGTTACAGTGCAAGGCTGGAAAATGTCAGCGGTGTTTATGGACCTCCCCGTCGTGGGAAGAGCTGACCTTGCAGCAGAGTGGTCATGCAGACACACTGCCCTTTGAGGCAGCACTGGCTGCCCCCTCTCTTGGTCACTGCTGAGTGTTGGGGATGTGGCCTCCCCTCCCTGTGCACCTGCCCCATCTGCCCAGGGAGGGGCATGGGGGGGCACAGCTGTTTGCCCTCCCTGCTCCCTGCTGTGGGTGGCTGTCCCACCGGGGTGTCTGCAGGGCTGTCCTGTCCCTCCTCCACCCCTGTGCCCACAGAGCAATGCCCAACCCTGGCACTTCTCCTCTCCCAGGCTGATCTGAGGCTTGGAAAGGAGAGCAAGGCTGGGGCTGGGGCAGGAGCAGTGCTGCCTGCAGGGAAGGGGGCAGGAAAGTGGCTGCTGACCCTGAAAGCTCCTTCTGCTCTTGGAGTGGGTCTGCCTTGCCCCAGCCTTTCGTAGAATCATAGAATCCATGGGGTTGGAAAAGACCTCTGAGATCTTCAAGTCCAACCCTTGGTCCAACTCCAGTTCATTTACCAGATCATGGCACTCAGTGCCACGTCCAATCTCAGTTTAAAAACCTCCAGGAAGGATGAATCCACCCCCTCTCTGGGCAGGCCCTTCCAATGCCTGATTACTCTTTCTGCCTGACTTGCCCTCCTTTGCTGCCTCTCCTGGGCAGGAGTGCCATGGCACACAGGACTTTCCTGCATTGCTGGGAGGCCTCCAGTGGGCTCTGGTGCTGCCTTTGCCTTGTTGTATGTATAATATACTTGGAAATGTAGGGATGGGGTACTCTGGAAGGAGAATTGAGTGAGAAAGGATGGAGCAGAACTGTTAAAAGTGATCCCATAGGGCTGCCTTGTTAGTGAAGTTTTGGGCACGTGTAGCTGCCATGATGTTTCAGCAGAAGGCAAACACCCTCATGTTCAAAACTTTATTTCCATATATTTTGTCTCCATTTCCTTTTGCACAATATGGATTGGCATTCAAGTGTCCATCCCTTCCATGACAAGAAACTCCAGTCCCTGATGTTCAGTGGGGTTTTTTTTAAAAAAGTTTCACTCTTCTGCAATAGTTACATGACAGTTTAACAGTCGATAAGAGAAAAACAAAAAGTTACGCATCTGTTTTTGTAGATTCTGAGGACATGACACTGCAGATAAGCATTACAAGCTTTAGCTTAATGATTTATTGAAGCCCATTTCTTCATTTTTTTGTGACTTTCAGTCTCTTACTGTGCAGCTGTCTGGTTTCCTCGGAGAACAGAAGACTAGCTCAGAGATACAAATCTCTGTTAATGATTTTAAATAGCTAGCTATCTGTATATAATATGAAACTCTTTTTTTCTTTTGCCCTGGGCACTCAATCATGGGATTAGGAGGGGATAATCAATAACCCTGAATGCACAGCAGAGACACTCTTGGTGGTTCTGGGCTCAGGGTTGTTGCAAAACCCCCTTGCTGCCTTCCTGCCCCTCACTATCAGGCTTCTCCCTGTTTGACACTGGGGGGTTTACAGAAATAGTCCCTCCAAGACCTGGAACCTGCACTGCATGCCAGAGGAGATCACTGTTTTCCCAGACTGCTCATGGGCTGGTCACCTTAAGTCTCTTGTGCAACAGGAGAAATAAAGGCAGAGCTGTGCCATAGCTGGTTGGGAGCACTGTGGGGTTCTGTTCAGTTTGTTTGTGCTCAGCAAATGAAGGCTGAGTGAGGTTTGTATGAATAGAAGAACCTGTTGTGAAATAAGATACTGCAGGCAAATGTGCAAAGGAACATGCAGTGAATGTGAACAGATCCCTGGGCCAGGACGTTCCTCACCTCCTGTGGTTTGTGTCTGAACCAGACCTGGAGGGACCCTTTTCATCATGGGAAAGATATGTAGACCTTGGAAGTAACATTTCCATCTATTTGTTTCCCCAGTGATCCCAGGCAAGTTCCATAATTGGGACGCAGGACCAGCAAATACAAGGTGTGTTTGGATGGGCAGGACAGTTACGGCTTCACTATCTTTTGTTTTATGCACCTTGATGATTTATTAGGAAATTAGTGATTTAGGAGATGAACTGTGTCTGCAGGGCCCTTCAGCTGTACTTTGTACTTTAACTGGGAGTGCACTGGTTGTGACTGAATATTGCTTCACCTTGTTTACCATCCTTTTCACACCAGGGACATGCTCCCAGCAGAGAAGCCAGCACCAAAGTCAGTGTTAAATGGAAGTGTCTGCTTGTGAACTGAAGGTGTGGATGTCACTTTGGATCAGATAAAGTTGTGGTGTTGCTTCAAATAAGAGCAATACAGAGGCTTGTGGAACACATGAAACAAGCTTGTGCTACTGCCAGTATTTAGTCTTGAAATCCAGGTTGTACAAAAGGACGTGGAGTGATGATTATGGGACTTCCTTAGAAGGTCAGTGTCCCCAGCACTGAATATACCTTGCTCCAGAGCTCATGTGTGCTCTGAGGTGTAAGATACACAAATCTTCTGTAGCCTTAAGAGGAGAGATGGTGAACCTGCCATGCATAGCAGTCTGGTTGTGATGGCAGATGTGGAGTCATTTTGTGTGGAAAACAGGAGGTAAAAAACAGACTCACCATCAGTGGCTTTGTGCTCTGAAGGCACTTTTCCTTCCCCTCTCACTTCCTCCTTGTAATTTCCTTTGGCCATTTCCACTGGTAGTAACAGTTTTGCCCTTCATGGCATCATCTCTGTGGGCTTCTTTGCTGGCCCTTTCAGCACACCTGCAAACAGGACTGCCTGGAACAGCCCACTGTCCCCTCCAACACACCTTGTCCTGCAGGGTGTGCAGGCTGGCTCTGACAGCAACATCAGCAGCCACTTGTGTTGGTTTTTCAGGGTTCAGATCACAGGTTCCAAATATAAAGGAGTTCTCAGAGATGCCATTACCTGCTGTTGTGTTCCTGTGGCCACTGACTCACTCCCATGTCTGATGTGTATCCTGAACCTGCCAGACACAGTGGGGCAGTCCCAGCCTGGCAGGTTGCTTGTGTGCTGTGTGCTCCTCAACTTGGAGACACTGTGGGACTTCTCCATTGTTTTGGAGACTGGTTTTGGATTAATGCAAGTAAATTAAAGAGGGCTAGAAGTAAACCACTGCAGGTGGAACCCTTCATGGGATGTTACTGTGCCAAGTGAGCTACTATCATTGACTTAAAAGGCATATGTGGGTAGCAAGTAGGGCATCATTATGATTCCTGGTGCTGTTACAGTATGAGACCTAATAAATCTTCTTATGTGCCTTGTACTTAGTTCATGTACTTATTCTGGCTACTGGGATTTATTCTTAGCCCTGGGTTCTTTTTTTCAGGAATTGCTGTGCCTTTGTTAAATGGGAGCAGTACGCAGCCTGTCTGCTGGGTCAGACTTGCAGTAGCTTGTCTCAGCCAGGCACAGATAGGGGTGGGAAATGCCTTGGAAAATTAGAGAGGGCAGAGGAAGGTTGGAAGCTGGAAAGAGCTGGTTCTGGTCTCCTCTTACTCATGGTGTTACTTCTCTTCTTGAGAACTTTTTACTTCCTCAGTTAATGCACATTTGCCATTTTCAGAAAGTCAATAAATATTCCTGGCAAGAAGACCTGTCCACCTTTTAGTGGATCTGTCTGTGACTCTAGTTAATTTTTTTGTGAATCTGCTTGTGTTGTTTTACATATTAAGTTCTAAGGAATACGACTCCTTGAACTATTTGCATAAGGTAAATTAATCTTTTTGCTAGGTTCTATGCCCATGAGTGTTTAGTGATTGTTTGTACTCTGGGACTTGTGTTAACAAATTTAATTCCTGGAGCAGGAACGTATTAGCAGTAACTGGAGGAGTATGTGTTGGTATTGACACTATTGGTACTGCTTTTTGTCAGTAGCTGGAACACCAGTATCAGGTTTTTGACTTGAAAAAAAGAGGATACTTAGTTTCTGGAAACAGATAGAAGCACAAATAAACCAGTCCTCCCTACAGACACTTGTTTGACATATTCTCTACTCTCTTTGCACGTGAGAGGCAATGTACAAGTGTTGGTGCTGGGGCTCAGTTTTGGATCATGAGAATGCAGAAGGAGCTGTATTGCCCGGTGATTCCTGACCTTTCTCTGACCTGAGTTTTGGTTTTGAGCTTATATTTGTATCTTGTTAACTTTTTCTAATGATCTTTGTTTTGTTTCAGTGCTGGTGCAGTCCATCCAGGGTGGAAGCAGTGATGCTGAGCCCTGTGGAAAGGGTGGCTGGAGTTACCCATGTTGACTTTTTCTGGAAGTGGCTTTAGGGGGTAGTAGGGTTAAATCCAGCTGGTACAACAGGAGCTCTTCCATCTGCTCTGCTCTGGGTGCAATTGCACAGTAACAAGCCTGATCAAGCTGGTGGCATGTTATTTAAGTTATAGCACTTGCTGACTCATTAGCAGAAATACAGTGGTGGGGAAATCCTCTGCCTGCCAACTGACCATATTCTGTCACAGTGACTGTGGCAACACTGGGGTGCTGCCTGTCAGGGATACCCATGACCTGCCTGGGTTTTTAAACGTAAA
>VXBX01006274.1:500623-582822 GCA_013400415.1 Scytalopus superciliaris | reverse complement strand
AAAAAAAAAAAAAATTAGAAAAAAATAATTCAAAGCCCTGAAATGGGAAGGAAGAAGAGCTGCATGTTGATCAAGGCTGCTCAAGCTGATCTGTGGGAAGTAATTGGGTTTTTGGAGCAAAACCCCCCCTTGTTTCATTTTTCCCTTCCTTTCTCCCATGAACTGCCCAGAAATGTGGATGAGCCCCCCAGGCCTTGACCTTATGTTGACACAGACTAAATTCTTCTTCTCCGTTGTTTCTCCATCATCTCCTTTGCTAATTACTGCTCTGCAAATCTCCCCTCTGGTCTGATTTCTAAATTCATCCAGGAGGCTGAGCAGCTCGGAGGATCTGCTGTAAACATGACTTATCCGTCAGGCAGTAAAGCTGCTCTCGAGCCCTCCGAGGAGAATTAAGCCTGTCTTGTTGGGCAGCTGGTTTTATCAGTCTGTGCTGCAGATTAAAACATGTTTCAGTGTCTTTTCTATCAAATCAGGAAGAAAAAAGAAATGTTCTTGTTACCAGGTCCCTGGCTGCATGTTAATAGAGAGCTAATTGACCAAATGTCAGTCACTGGTGCTCCTCAGAGGGAAGGACCATCTCGCCTGTGCTGAGTGTACATGAGCACACCCCATGTCTCTTCTCAGGCTGGCTGTATTTTTTACATCTTACCCACTAAAGAGCTCAAGTTACAGTGTGGGGAGCCCAGCCTGCCAGGCCAGGTTTGTATGTGCTCCCATGCTCCTGGGGTGGGATGTGGAGGTTTCATTGCTTTTGAAAAGGAAAGGTTTATGGCCTCTCTTAGCCCAGCTGTTAAACATACGCTTTACTCAGACTTCTTTCCCCTTAAACCTCCACTTGTGAAGCCTGTGATGTACCTGATTTCGTTAGAAAGCTCCGTAGATCACCAGTTGAAGTTTTGAAGGCATTTATGCAATCTCAGAATTAGCAAGTGTCTACTGGGGAGATGAAATCTTGTAGCTATAAGAGCTTCACAGGTATTTGAGAGTTTTGGTTGCTCGTGGTGCCTCACTGGGTTTTTCTGGTAGGAGGGCTGAGGGATTGAAGCACTGAAAGTGATTTTAGAAGAGTTGGAAACAGAAAGATCGTGGTGTCTACACGCATGCTGCTTTACACTTACTGTGCAAACCACAGTACAAGATGATAGTGGCAGATAAGAGTCTCAGTTCACAGCCTTCTTAGAAAGAAATACGAGGTTTTGGATTTAAGTGTAAGCCAAACAGATTGCATCTTTCTTGCTTTCTAGTCATGAAGTTGATATATGACTTCACTCTTCACCTGCTTTTATTTTTTGCCAGCTTATCTTCTTGCTGTGTAAGATGAATTTCTTTTGTCTTGATTCACTTTGTGTTACAGGGACACAGTCTTTTATCCTTGTAAAACTAAACATCTCCCCTTTGCACAGGTACAGATATCTGAGACATATATCTTCCTGTCATAACTGGTCCTGGAGCCCTTTTGCAATAGTGTGTTGCAAAACTCTCGTTAGGGCTTCCCTGTGTCACAGTAATATTAGGCCCATTAAGCAGTAACCCAGTTTTGACACCTCTGTGAATAACAGTGCAATGCCAAAT
The DNA here is from genome assembly GCA_013400415.1 of Scytalopus superciliaris. Classification (NCBI taxonomy): domain Eukaryota; kingdom Metazoa; phylum Chordata; class Aves; order Passeriformes; family Rhinocryptidae; genus Scytalopus; species Scytalopus superciliaris. The sequence continues at coordinate 581,247 of VXBX01006274.1, read as the reverse complement.
GAAAATGCAGTTTTACTTGGATGAAAATGTTTATGTTAATGAAGCTATGTACATACGTGCTGGAGCTCACAGTACAGATATTTTCCTTGCAAACCCCTGAGAGATGTGTTGATAAATCTTGGTGAGCCTAATCCTAGATTTAAAAAACATACCATATTCAGTGTGGCCATATGAATACGACTAGGNGCAGAAGACTTGGTTTAAGAAGTAGAAAAATTAAATAATAGCAGGCTTTGATTGAACTACCTCCTGTAGAACAAAAACGTTTCACTGGTGTCTTTGAAAGGTTGTAATTTGTTTTTTCTTAATTATTACAATTGTACAACCCAAATAAACATTCCTCAGCAGTGGAGTTTGAACCCAGATCTCTGGATCAAACCCCATGAGCAGATGTTTTGTGAGGTTAAGTACTTAGCTTGCAGCCAGTAACAGAGTCCTAAGCCTTATGAAATGGCCAGCAATGGGTGACCAGAGGTAATTTTTAAGCTAAAACTTACAAAAGTAGATTTTTTAAACTTACCCTGCGTGCCCCATCGTACAGGCTTAGGACATGACGTACTGTGTTCAATTCCTGGTAGCATATTTGACCATGGGCTGGTGGAAAAAACAATTACCTTTCCTGGTAATTTTTGTGTTTTGGTAACCCTGTGGGCTGTGAGCAGGAATCAGGGGCTGGTCCTGCTAGCACGAGTGCAACTGCAGTCCATGGTGCCTATGTCTGGGCTTGGAGAACTCAAGTGCTGAGGGAAAGTGAAATAATTTTAGTGGTCTGGAGGTCAGCAGGGTGCATGCATGCTTTGGGAGTTTGCTGTTGCCATTGATGACTCAGCAGTGGGGAGGAGGAAAGTATGTTTTTCCTTTTCAGAATTGCTTATCAAGCTGTTGGGGAAAAAGAAATTTCTCTGGAAGAGCAGAAAAAGCTTTGGCTGTCAAAAAGGCAGTTTGAGTTTGCAGATCCTTTCCTGTATAACTTCTGAAATCCATGTGTGGTTGAAACAGTGAAGATACTACACACTGCTCCAGGAATTTCCTCATGCCATGACACTGGCTGAGGAACAGATCGGGCAGAAGGTGAAGGTGGGCAGGTGGTCACAAACCACACACACCATTGAAGTAATTTCTAGAGATGTGAGAGAGCTCCTTAGGAGTATATTCGCAGCAGCTACAGCAGAAAATGAAGAATGGTGTGTCCAATTTAGCTGGTGGATAGTGGACAGCAAGTGAAATAGGTGCATCCTGAGATCAGTGAGTAGAAAAGCTCAGGGTCTCAGCTGTAGCTCACTGAAAGTTTGCTGCTTGTATCCAGGCATAAGTTCCCAGTGTTCTCCCAGAGCTCCTGTTCATAGTGCTTCCCCTGGAAACAGCACCATATCTTGGAGCATCTGGGATTTTCTACGAGACACCTCCTTCAATCCAGCACTGACCTGGACTGACCCTGCTTAGCTTGCGAGGCAAAACAAAGTTGTAGCTAGGGGACTGTGGCTCTAGTAAGCAGATCCCAAACAAAACTGAAGGCTATTAAAGTGTCTAATTGAATTACTGCTCTACGGGAGTGTAGTGACTCACAGTGAAGCTGATCACCTGCTGCTTTAGCTTGACTGCAAGGAATAGATTGCTAGTTAAACATTTAAAGGTCATAGTCATAGGAATAGTAATAGTGTTGCCTTCTCCCTGTGTGCATTATGTCTGAAGGTAGTAGGGGAGATCGAGCGGATGCTCCTTGGAGATCTGTGTACTGAAGATGAGACTCAGCATGCTTGTCTTTCAGGCTCACATTGCAGACCCCCTGTGTGTTCATTGATGAGAGAGGTTGTGCTGAAAAATATTACATTGGCTTTGCACAAATTTCCCCCAAACACCACCAGTATGGCATTGGTGTTTTCTGGAGAACCAAATTATCCTGAATTTTTAATCATAAATATTTGGGGGTTCATTCTTGTTCATCACAGGGAATTCCGGGAGTAAAACTGGAGATCAACTTTATTCTCACACACAAGCACGTTTAGTATTTTTAAATTAATAGTGCTTTATTGTTCATTGGGCCAAGAGTATCTTATAGGAAGCAGAGTTTTCCTGTTCTGCCTGAAGAGGCTGTAGACCTCTCTAGTTTCACTGCGTTGGCTGAGAAAAGAACGGACTGTTTCTTTACGGAGTTAACTTGTCCATGTGGGTGAGCGAGGGAACTGTGTCACTTGGGCAGAACTGTCATCATGGTCCCTGCAGTCATTGAAGGAATCGTCAGGAAGGCTTTTGTAGAGAGAGGACTTGGCTCTTTGCCTGGTGGATCTTCCCATATTCTCTGCTATAAAAGAACCTTCCAGGCTGATGAAGGTGATACACTTTTCTATCAAAATGCTGGACTAGCTCTTCTCGATGATTCATGTGCCTTGCATTGCATCCAGTTCCCTGCTGTGAGTCACCAGGACAGGTGGTGTCTGTCTTGGCGGCTCTCCTGGAGGAGTATTTGAATGGTGGTTGAGGAAAACTTGCAGTTAAAATAACAAAGCCACACTAAAGCATCTAAACTTCCAGGTCACTTAAAAAGTCACTGATGTGCAGTGAACATCAGCAGTGTGTTATCACTCCAATTTAAATACAGACTTCGAAGGAAGTTTGTAATATTTTCTGCATATGGATGTTTTATGGCAGGAAGTGTATCCTGCTATAAATGAATTAATCTGTTTGAGGGGCTGGGTTAAAGGGCCTGTATGTGACTTAAGACTGGAAGTTCTTCCTTTCGGAAGTGTTGGCTGTACTAAACTGATAGACCACTGTCATGTTTTGAGCTTGACTGCTTCCTAACTTTTGGAATGGGCCAGAGAGAGTATGGTGCCAGAAAAACATGTTTCCTATTGGCTGCCAAGTTCTTGTAGAGGGATCTGGACAGGCTGGATCGATGGGCCAAGGCCAGGGGTGTGAGGTTCAACAAGGCCAAATGCTGGGTCCTGCCTTTGCGTCACAGCAGCCCCGTGTGTCACCACAGGCTGGGGGAACAGTGGCTGGAAAGTGGCCCAGCGGAAAAGGACCTGGGGGTGCTGGTCAGTGGGAGCTGAACATGAGCCAGCAGTGTGCCCAGGTGCCACAAGAAGGGCAGTGGCATCCTGGCTTATATCAAAAATAGCGTGGCCAGCAGGAGCAGAGAAGTGATTATTCCCCCATACTTGGCACTGGTGAGTCTGCACCTCAAATCCTTTGTTCAGTTTTGGTCCCCTCACTACAAGAAGGACACTGAGGTGCTGGAGCAAGTCCAGAGAAGGGTCTAGAGAGTAGGTCATATGAAGAGTGGCTGAGGGAGTGGGGCATGTTTAGCCTGGAGGAGACCCAGGGGTGGCTGTATTGCCCTCTATAACAATCTGAAAGGAGGTTGTAGCCAGGTGGGAATCAGCCTCTTCTCCCGGGCAACTAGTGACAGAACCAGAGGAAATGGCCTCCAGCTGCACCAGGTGAAATTCAGGTTGGACATCAGGAAGAATTTCTTCACTAAAAGGGTGGTTAAGCATCAAAACAGGATACCCAGGGAAGTTGTGGAGTCATCATGCCTGGAGTTGTTCAAGAAATGACTGGACGTAATACTTAGTGCTGTGGTTTAGTTGACATGGTGGTTGGACTTGATGATCTTGGAGTTCTTTTCCAACTTAAGATTCTATGATACCTTGGTGGCCAACAATCATGTGAAGCAATCTTGTGAACTAAGAGAGGATGGACCCTTTTGTGACATCTGGTGAGGTCTTGCGAGATGCAGCTGTTGTTTTCTCTCTGTATGTCCATCTTTCTGGCAGATGTCATCTCTGGTGGTTCTTATTTTTAAGAGGGATCCTTGATGCACTATAGTGGCCTTTTCCAGGGCTGTTGGGAGACGTTGATGCTAGTCACACAGAGACAGAAGGGCCCAAGGCTTTTGAAGGAACAGGGTGCATAACAGCATCCTGCTGCAGATCAGGAGATCCACATTTGTGCCTAAGGCTGTTCCTGGCAGCCTTGCTCTAAGTACACCACATCACTTTGACTGGAGAGCCAAAAGAAGCTGGCTGAGATCCTGAGTCCATCAAACACTTGTGCACAGCTGGCTGCAGAAGGAAAGGCACTTCATTTGTAGTGGCTAGTGGCTTGTCTAGATTTTGGATTGACCTTTGACCCTGCTAACAGATGGCAGAATAAACTGATCTGAGATACATTTTTAAATGAGCAAATTACACTTCTGGTCTCTGCCTGCTTGTCAGAACATTTTTCTTGAGGTGTGGCTTGGCAGAGAGAGGACTGAGGTAGGTGCTCATCCTGCCCCAAGACTTGAGGTGAGTCAAAACCCAGTTTGACTTCTTCAGGTTAGAGATTGGTGAGTCTTTTACACCCACAAGGTCCGATGGCACCAAAGTGGTCTGAAACATGTCCAGAGCAATTCTGTTAACAACACCTTAAAGCAAAGGTGCATTTTCAGTCAGTCAGCAGCTACAATGAGATGAGGAGCCCCCTGCCCATGGTATTCCCTGGAGGTGACTCCCCACAGGGGTCAGGGTGAAGGAAGGTTGTTTCCTCTTGGAAAAGAGCTTCTGCTAAAAGTTCTCCTCACCTTTTTGTGCAAGCTGATTTCTTTTGATGTCACTTTTCCTTCCTTTTGCAAAAGGCAGTCAAACTTCAAAGCAAGCTGTATCGTACCATGTTCTGTATGCGCTTGAGGTTTAAAGTGGAGTCTTCTCATGTATGGTCACTGCTAGAAAAAAATGCCCATGGGGATACTCTCCCTCCTCCTGCCCATCATGACTGCTGGCTTGGCTTGCAAGAGTTGCCTCTAGTAAGAAGAGCAGTCATTGGATGGGTAATTCCTGATGCTGATTTATACCTTTTTTTTCTTCAGTAACATTCTTAAGCACTTTAAAATAGTGTTAGGTTTAATTTTGATTTCATAGCAGGTCACTTGCTGTTTCTCTCTGTGGAGATCAATACATCTTTTAATTATTTCATGCCTACAGCTACCCCTACCTCCCCTACATTTTAGCAAACCTGGTATAACGCTTTGTTAGTAGATAAACCAGACCTTCTTCAGTGGGATTCTGTTCTTGTTAATGTTTACAATTTCAGAGTCTCCCACAGGATTTTTTAGTGCTTCCCACCCCTGCTGCCATAGGGTTTTGCCACATCTTCCATATAGGAAAATAGTGCGTGTCCCACATGTATTGCTGGTTTATCCTGAGTTGCCAACTAAGATACCTTTTCCTTATTTTATTACAGTCTGACCTGCAAGCCTTGCCTTTCATGGCCTTTTGATCCTGTTGGGAATGGCAGGTTAATGAGACTACGTTCTTTGCACTGATTTTTCTGTTAACCAGAGAAGCACTGCTTACATCAAGACCCAATTATACCGTCCTTACTCCTGTGCCAAAAACCAGTTCTTTGGGGGCTGTCTTTTTAATTGAATCATTTGTTTTACCTACTTTAAACAAACCATTACGGAAATCTAGGCTAGAGCCCGTTGCAGGCAGGCAGGCGCTCGTATCTGAAGCGGCTTGCAGCTGGACAGGTTGAAGGTGGCAATTATTTCTGTGGAAGGCATGCCCTTGAGTTGTCTGGGGCTGAGTGGCAGCGCTGCTGCCGTGGGAGAGCAGTCCAGAGACAGTGGTGGCCGTGCGAGTGCTGCATTGCAGCTGCTCTCAGCTTACGTCACGAGAACGCTCCGGCAGCCCAAGGGCTCGTCGGGAGCCCGGGGAGAGCGTGGCTTTGGTACCCTGCAACAACACATCTCACAGCCTGTGTTTTCTGGCCTTCTCCGTGCGTTCCTTGTGCCTTCTGCGCAGGGAAGCCTCGTGTCAGCAGCTCTCTGTTCTCCTTAACGCAGTGTAAAAAGCTGTGAGTGCTTATCCGCTTACAGGGTTCGGGTTGGAGGGCTTTTTAGCCTCATTTTTTAATATAAATTTAGACGCTTACACATGTCATATTGTGATTAGAGCTTTTACACCATTTGAACCTGTCTGTTTTAATTAGCAGTTGGCATTGCTTTATTTATAGATAGATGGAAAAAACACAGGCTAGCCAGTTTGCAGCACAGGGTGTATTTTCTTCTTTTGGCAAGTAGTTTTTATCCATTTTTCCATAGCCAAACTGGCTTGGCAACCTGCAGATGTTGCAGGTATTGGGTACTGATGCTTGAAATAGAAATGGACTCTGAAGAGGATGTGGGATGGGGAGAAATAAATCAGAAACTGCTGTTGCACTGAAGTCTATTAAGACTGATGATACGTCACGCTTACCAGAGCATAACTACAGAAGTTGACCACATGAAAAACGAGCACATTAAAAATATATACATTTTAAATCTTGCTTGTGTCACCTTATTAAGGTTCGTTTTCACTTTGGCATGTTGTGGTAACAGAACTAGTTACCAGTACAAGTGGTTGGTTGTTCAGTGTGGTTAAGTTGGTTGGTGGATGTTTGTACAAGCAGGAGAAACAGATTGATTCTTTCTGGAACAAGTTGTATCTAGCCTATAAATGATGTGAAAAGTGTGTGTGTTTTTCTTTTTAACTGCAGCATAAAATTTGCAAAATTTTTGGCCTGTGTTGACCCTGCGATGCCCAGGAGACTGTCAAGAAATAAGAACAGCATCGTGTTACTAAACACCCACATGTTAGCTGCTCCTCAAGAACCGTCCGCAGATGCACTTTACTCAGGGGAGAACAATTTGAGGCACCTTTGCCCTCTCTGAGAAGCTCTCCTTAAATAAAATCATAAATTACTCCTCAGTGCAGACGTTAAATCCAGGCACATGAGTGTTGTTGAGCAGCTCCCGTGGGGTTCGCTCGTTGCCGCGTACACAGTGGGAAGGTGCTTTGCTCTGTACAGCATTTGGTTTCCACAATTTCAACACAGTTGTGTTGCAGCCTGGGCTTTGCACTGCCTGTGGAATTGTGGTAGGGTATACACCATTGTCTCAAAAATCACAGCTCATGGATCAGTGCCTTAAAGCAGTGCTGCCCATCAAGGGAAGCTGGGCAGTTCTGTAACCCTTTTTCCTGCACACCTTTTCAGCTGCATCCTTATTCTGCAGCCTGTGTTTTTCATTGTCTAGCAAGATGTCAGCCTTTCAATCTAGGACAGAGCTGTCCATACCAGTGAGCAGCAGGTGGATCTGAGTCAAACTTAGGCTTGGGGATTTGGACTAGAGCCCAAGAATTACAGCATTCAAAGGCTCTCACTTCAGTGTAGCAAAATAAAATCTTGTCACCTCTGTTGGCTCTCAGTGTTACAAACTGCTTTTGAGACCACATAGCAAGAGTTGAGTGATTCAAGACTTTTCCTCCTCAGTATGTCCAACACAGTAATAAAAATGTGGCTTTCCTCAGTCTCTCCGTGACTGTGTGCACATTTGTGTATGTAATTTCTGAGCAACCTGTCCTCAAGTTGACTGTCTTTGGGAGAAGAGCTGATTGACTTGATCCTGCTTCACATGGCTGAGCAGAATGGAAGGAATGGGAAACCTTTCATGTAACAATATCACTGTGAAATGTTGGAATGTGGGTTACATGGTGCTAAATCAAGGTGGTCCCTGGGGATGAGTAGTTAATATAATTCTAAATAGGGGGTGACCCTTTCCAAGCACTTTCTCTGAACTTGTAATTTGTATGCTAGTCCTGTGCATTACAGTGGTTAAAGCCTAGGTCAGAAATCCTCCATCCAGCTTTGACACTTTATTTTGTCTTTAATGGATAAATTAATAGCAGTAGGTCACAGCCAACTGTGTATTGTAGGTGTGGGTGGATGAGGTCTGTTAGGAGAATAAGGGAGCATCAGAGCGTGTGAGGAGCTATAAGGTTTAGATGGATTTCCTGCATTATTGGACATGTCAAATGACCAGATGGATGTTTCTTTGCTGAAATCAACTTAGTTTTAAAGTACTGTGAATTAATTTTTTGAGAAACCTGAGGAAATGCAGCAAGTTAGTCACTGGGCTGGCTCCTTTTTGTAGGAGCTTCCTAATTGGTTTTGTGTAATTTTCAAAATACCGCAGACTTTCCCAGATCGGGTTGTAAAAATGCTGTTTTGTGTACATATGGTGGATGTTTGAATTTCTTTGGCATCAAAGCTTTTACTTTGCATAAAACAAATAAACACTTTCCACATGTATTTACTCTGTTATGTTAACAAAGCAGTGCCAGAGGTGCTTGGAAAACTGTATGTTTGAACTGCTGGGGACAGTAGACTCTGGATTCTAGGTAAGGAAAACTATTTTCATAGTGGATTAATCAGCAACTGGAAGAAGAGCCCAGAAATCTCCACCCCTAGAGACACTCAAAGCTGGACTGGACAGGCCCCCAGCAACTTCATCAAAGTTGGCCCCACTTTTAGAAGGGTACAGACCCCACCCCCTCTCCAGGCCCCTTCCCGTCATGTCTCCCTGGTTTTTGTTGAGTGAGATACTGAAAGGACTAATAACCAAATGTATTACACCAGTATTTGGAGGGGAACAGTCCAGGTGCATTCCCTCCTGTGGAAGGAGGGACATCCCCTAAGAAGGATGTTTACATAGGTTTTCATGGTACTGCTACAAAAGCCTGAGTAGCACTCTGTATATGGATTGCAGGCTTATTTAAATCTGCCCAGCCCGAGTTGGTTTGTTGATTAAGGACTGTAGGATGAGCAGGATTTGGCTAGAACAGTGATAGTGCTCTGAAGGTTTGTCCTGGATGGAGGGAGTTTAAGGTGTGAATCCCCTCCTGCTCATCTTCTGGGGGCTACTCAATAGGAGGAGGTAATAAAAGGTTCTGTACTGTGGTGAGAGAATGGCTAAAGTGGTGAAGGAGAAGGATGGCTTCTGCTCCCCTTGCAAGGTTTAAATTTTAGGATTTGTAAAGCCCTGTTCTTAATTAATCTGTTTTCTTTCTGCCTTCTGAATTCTGATCTTTCTCATTGATTCAAATCCTGGTTTTCTGAAGCTTCTTGCAGTTGTTCTTACTAAGGGTGCTCAAGTGCCGCTTCAAAACTGGCCTTCCTGCCCAGGTCTTACAAACCTGGTGTTGCAATTGTATGTGTGCAGGTCACAGCAGGCAAGTACAGCCAACTTACTGTTTCAGTGGTTGGGATGTGTTTGCAGTTCAGCAGAGATTGTTTGGAAGAAGAACTGCAGTTGCTCTGACCTCGCAGGAAGAGATAAGCCCGTCCTTGGTGCTGGCGTGCCAGTCAGCGCTGCCGAGTGTCGTGCCGTATGCCGTGCCTGGAGTGCTGTACACCACAGCAGCTTTGTTTGATCTTTTCTGCAAGATGGGCTTTTTATTTTGTGTGAATCAAAGAATTGAAACTCTTCTCCTGCTGCACGCTTCGTGGTTTAAGCAGGCACGCTTTAAATGCAGGCTGACAGCATAGATTGTTCGGAAGGATTTGTGGGATAAACTGGAGTTTGCCTGCAGAACATGAGAATCTGTGCATTAAAGGCAGCCAAAGATCTGGTGAGCACAGCCCTGTGCTTGTAAGCTGTCTCACCTGATCTGCATGCAGCCTAGTGTGAACTTCACTTGCTGCTTACAAGTAAAGGAGAAAATGTCCGTACCTTTTCTGAATTCAAAAGCATCAACTCACAGTTTGCTGTGTTTTTCAGAGCGTGTGCTTATTGAGCTTGTGGCCAAAAGCACAAAGGTCTTTGGTTCCTCTGCTTGGAAATGACTGTCCTCATTTCACTTTCTGTAACAGGTGGAATATATCCTTTTTTTTTAAGCTGAGTTCACTGTTGTGTATCAAATTCCTTTGTACTGCAGGCTCAAGCAGCCAGCTGGTGTCAAACCCATGTGGTGACATTCTCCTGTGCTTTTGTGAAAATTCATTATATTCCAGTAAGGCTGAGGAAGCTGACACTGAAAATTAGTGGAGTGCAGCCAGAAAAAAACCCCAAACCCTATCAGTGGGGACAAAACTGGTTAACTGTTTGAGAGCTGACCCAGTAAACAGCACAACTGTCTTCATATATAGCACCAGGCAATATGAGCTTTGAGGCAATCCAGGTAACTGTAAACACTAGTGCCATGGATTCTTGCTCCCCTTTCATTATCTGCCACTTGATTAAAGAGGTCACAGGTTCTCTGTGTGTCTGCTGATGAGTCTCCTGGGGTTTAGACAGAAGTCTGCAAAGTCAGTGTGTTTTTAATATCTTCTACCAAGCCATGTTGAAATGAGTTTGGAGTTGCACTAAGTAAATCAGCGGGGATGAAGTTGAGCCATGGATATTTCATGACATATTTGAGACAATTTTTAAATGGCCTTCGGAGCAGCTGCATTGAGAAAGTACCAGAAACAGGATTTATGTATTGCCTTTTGAAGCATCACCACCAGTACTGCCCTTGTACGTGCCACTTGCAGTTAGAGATTGTTACTGCTGAGCAAAGGCACAAGTTTGCCCCAGTAAGAGAGAACCACATCCCTGAATACCTGGGGCAGAGGCAGAGCTTCCCCTTGTGCTTAGGTGTGCATGGAGTGTTTTGATAGGTTGATGATGATCTCTGTATAACTAACTGAAGAATAACAGACTTTCTCTAAAATTTCTTGAACTGATAATTTCTTGCAGTGGTTTGAATGATTTGTCCCTCTATGATCCCTCCCTACATTCACTGAGGAAGCATGCTCTGCTGGAAGAAGTGACAGCATATAAAAATAGCACTGCCTTATTCTGCAGATCTGCTTGCTGTGGGGTTTCAGTAGATCTGCTGACTTGGATTTAAAAATAAACTTTTCTTCTGCTTTTTGCACCTGCTTGTCCTGGTGGTGCTTGATTTTGCTTTGGAGGCAGCAGCCATTTGGTGGTAGCTGAAATCCTTTGCTGTGTTATGAGCAGCAGCACAGGTGGTTGGGAGACCTGAGTTAAGGAGCTTTTGACTTCTGGGGCCAGAGGTGTTTTCAAGGCAAACAGCTAAACACAAAGAGGAGAGAGACTTTGTAGGTCTTTTTACAGCCTCAGTGTAAGTTGTCAATTCAAAATATGCAGTGTGTGTTCTGCCGAGCGTGCGGTGGAATTGCAGTTGGCGTTCCAAGCCATTTGCTGTAAGTGTATTATCCCCTTCCCTCATTGAATGCTGCTGGCCCCTAATCAGATTACATCACAGTTCATCGCTGGGCCCCGGCAAAATACAGAGCGGTACTTCAGAGGAACATAAGTATCTTGAGTTACTGCCCTCTTCACACACAGGGCTGACATTAAGTGTTCATTCAGAGCTAAATTCACGAAGGTATGGAGATCAGTGAGTCTGGCTGTCTGAATAGGCCTGAACCAGATCTCCATCTTCCACCATCTGGAGCATGCAGTGAAGCATGGTCCTCAGTGCAGAGAGTATCCCTGGCTGATGGAGCTGGCCCTTGGATACCCATCGGCTGGGCTCTGGAATGCTGCACAGATGAGGGGTTACTCTGAAATAGCACAGGCTTGGCCTCACATTCCACAGCAGCTTCAGGAATTCTCTTTCCATCACAGAATCCTTTTATTAGTGTGCTCCTTTTTTATTGGAAAGCAAGCTTGGTGACTCATGTCACCTGCCTTCCTTGAGCCATTAGTGGGTGTAGCATTTGGAGCAAAGCAGTTGGGTCTGCTCAGATTAAGACCATTAGGTTTATGGAACTATTCATAGAATGATTCTGGAAATACAGTTTGCTATAAATTTGAAAAGAAGTGGGGAAAAGGTATGGGCAATGTTAGTGGGCACAGCTTCATTGTGAGTACAGATGTTTAGCAGACTCTGTTTTCAGTACTGAAATTGTTTGTATTCTGAAGAATAAAATGTAAATAACGGCCCTTGGAAAACACAAGTGTGACATTTGGTCTTCTAAGTAAATCTGTTTCTAATGACACATTGTTTTTAAGGCATCAAAATCTTGGTGCAGGACTCTGGGTTTATAAAAAGGAGAAGTAAGCACCTGTGAAGAGGGATGGATATTAATTCTTGAAAGAATTCAGCAGAAGCAAAATGCTGCTCTCTATGCTGACATCACTTTGTGAAAGGAAGAGGAGGAGGGACCAAGCTAGCTTGCACTCCTGACACAAACACCTCGGACATGAGGATTTTCTTACTGGGAAACATTTCTGCCTGGACTTTTACTGCTCCCTAACAGGATGTCACAGTTCAGTGATGCATTTTGTGTCTCTTACAATTCTGTGAATCAATGACAGACTTCCTAGTTTCTCAAAAATTGTACCAACATGCCCTCTGATAGCTTAAACCTTCCCAAAATGTTTTTAGCCACCTCTGTGTGTGACATCCTCCTTCAAAGCAGAGGACCACAGGTGGCATTTTCATTCACAGGCTGAGTAAACCCAAACTGCCCAGAATCGTAGCAGGACTGGTTCATGACTGTATTTATATGTTGCATAGACTGTGTAGTGACCTTTGTGTGCATGATTGAAATTCTGACCCTGCTTCTTTAATGGCACCACTCACATTGACTCCCGTGGGGTGAGGATTTTGCCCAGTGCTCTTCTTGGAGAACAGTTACTATAAGCAAAAATGCTGCTTAGCAGAGGAGTCAGCTGGATCAGAAGTCAGAAGAGCTTTCTTGAATGTTCTTTAACAAAGAACATTGAACATGGCCATAGTCTGTTTTAAGGACTTCCAAAAGCTGGTGGTTGCCAGGGCAGGCTGTGAGCTAGGGGTGGTTCAGGTTTCCTGTTCCTTTGGCTCCTTTGCTTCCTCAGCTAGCTGCTGCTGCCACTCTTCTCCTTAACTCTTCTTCCTCCTTTAAGATCAGTGAAAGTGCAGTTTGAGAAAATGCTTGTCCCATCCATGACTAAATGCTAGTTTCTCCTGCAAGCAAGAGAATAAACCCCATAATGCATTTTCCTCTCAGCAGGACTCTGTGGGGCTCTGGCAAACGTGCTAGAGTTTCTTTATTAAATTTGGTTAGTCTAAAATTCATAGGTCAGTTTCACCTTGAATCTGCTTTTGTTGATCCAGTCTTCTCTGAAGGATGTCTAAATTAAATTCAAAAAAAAAAAAAAAGGATCAGGAAACAGGGGGTTTTTGCTGGTTTTGAGCAGCAACTTTCAGAAGCTTTAATATAGAGTGCTGCTCATAAAGGAGCTGTAGGAATAAGGATGCCCTGTTTTCTTTTCCTGGCTGGTAGATGCAGAACAACATCCCCCTGTTGTCTGCAGTTCTTGATGTGTTTTTCCAACTTCCAAGCCTTACCTGGAGGCTGTTGATGCCCTGAAACATAAAGTGCTCCCATAGCTCCATTTTCAGGTTTCTGTCCCAGTAGTAATGCTTACAGACCCTGTGCTACTCACTTTTAGGCAAAAGCCCTCATTTTTTCTCTGTCTGCTCTAACACCCTGGAACTCATCCCATCATCCTTGAGTTTCATGGAGGCATCCACATAAAAGGGTTTGTAGGATCAAGGCCTGTGCCTCGTGTAATCAATGATGGAAACTGCTTGCTCTTCTAACAGCGTGAGTTTGGATAAGGGTTGAGTAATGGCCATTAACTTAGAACGTCCTACTGTTAGTCATCCTGTCACAGCCTCCGTGTTCAGTGTTGTATTTAATAATCCAGCCTCCCTTCTGTTCCTGCTTTATCTTTACTCAAAAACGGAAGCCTCTTCTGATAACTTTGAAATTGCAAACGTACTACACCCATTTTTCATCGTTCTCTCCCTTTTTGGAAAGAGGAAAGTAGCTGGAACATTTGGACTATGCCCTTGAAGATAAAGATGAACTCATTAAGAAATTGGAGCCTTAAAGGCACTTCCTGAAGGGCAGCATCTTCTGAGTCTGCTGGGGTTGCTTAGCAGTGAAGGGAGAGGAGGAAGATAAGAGGTTGATTGTAGCGAGTTGTTTGGAGTATATAGAGGCCATGCAGTTGTACAGCTGCACATTTCATCAAATAATCATTTCCTTGATATATGATCATCACTAAATACAAACATAGTGACTCCAGGAAAACAATTGAGTCTCTTTCCTACAATCTCTCCCTGTTGTCTGTCTGTGATGTTGAATGACAAACAAGCATCAAAAGAAAATCATTTATGCCTTTATAGTGGACTCATTGTAGTGTCATGGTCCACAGACTTCCGTTTCATTATCTTACATGAAAAAAGTATGTGATCTTTTACAGGCTTAGGGAGGAAAGGGAGAAACAGAGAAGGTGAGAGCAAAGGTAAGTTTTGCCTTGCAGAGTCACCTTTTTACTTATGAGAAATAAGGCTGATGTTATCACCCACTTTCTAATCAAATTTGACAGGAGCGTTTTGTTACGCCACTTTCTCTGAGTGGGAATTCTGATGAATACAGCTCTCATCTCCGGTTTCGAAGTATTACTTTACACTGTTCCCAGGCACTGTTTGCCTTAATGGATGAATTATTATAGCATGTCAGAGAAGCAGATAATTCACAGCCTCGTGTCATAAACTGAAAGTCCAAGGCACAGCAGTTTGACTTGCATAGCTGCAGAGCAGCGAATGGAGCCCAGGTCACTCCCCCAACATACTCGTGATTTGATGAAGAATTTGCTAGCGTGGCCTCAGTATTTCTCTTCAGGAAGTTTCTGCTACTGGAGAATGTCATAACTTTATTCCAGAGACCTGTTTATAAGTGAAGCAGAGACGAGCAGTGCGTTCAGCATATTCCTGATGGACCTCTCTGTTGGGTGCTCTTTTCACCACCATGTCTGTGGGTTGATGGCACTGAAAAAGAAGTTACCCACTGATCTTCTGCCTGCCTGGCTCATTGCTCTGTCCTGGAGCCAGCAGGCAAGTGGTCGCTTGTGAAGCAGGTTTTTAAAAAGATAAACCATAAATTAATTTGGAGGCTGAAGTGGGTTTAGTATGACTGTGGCATTGCCCAGTGCAATAAACTCTTTCCTAGATTTTGACTACTTAGGTGCATAGCCGATACCAAGACTTGTACACACATTAATGCTGCTTGTAAGGTCCATCTCTGTGCACAGAGTTGGCCACCTGCTCCTCCTGTGAGTAAACTACTCATCAAACTGTAGTTTATTTAAAGCATAGGCTACTCTTGTTCACAGCAGCTGAGACTGGGTAGAAGAAATAAATCCGAGCTACCGTCCCATGTTATGTCTGTGTATTTTCAAACCACTCCTGTACTACAGAATGGTTCCCTCCTGCCAGTTTGTGTAGGCAGCTGATCCCAGCCCTTTGGAAACAGGAGTGCCAGTGCAGTTCTGCTGGGGGGAACCAGCTGTCACTGAAACCTGCTGAAAGTTGAGGTAAACCCTTTGCCCTGCAGGTGCTCCTGGAAGGACAGCTGAGTGCATCGGGGATGGCCACGGTGCTCCAGCTCAGTAAATCAAAGGCTGTTGAGAGGCCTGTATTTTAACTTCTTCTTGCTTTCTCAGGAAGCATTTGTATTCTTGACAGGTAATATAGTTGGGATCAGGGAGGTAAAGCTCTGCTGAACTCCAGTGCTGTTGGAGTACTTAATGCATTGAGGAGGAGCGGTGGGATTCAGGTGGGCTGGCTCTGTCCTTCCTTCAGCCTGCGGACCCTCCCCAGCCCTGCCCCACTCCCTGCAGCCCTCCCTGGGTCCATGCTGACCAAGCTGAGGTGGTGGCTCAGCCCTCCCAAACTTTACAGCAGCACCCCTCATTCTCCTTCCTGAGCAGAGTCCTAAACCCATCTTCTGGAACAACTCATTTCCAGAAGGGACATTAAAAATGTCTCAAAACAATTTTCCCCCCTTACTTTAACTTTCTTAGAGTAATCTTTATTTACAGAATAAAATTAACAACTCATCCCTCCATGTTCTTATAAACATTTATGGATAACATGAAGTTTCAAGAAGTGGGAAGAACCAGTAACCCCCCCATCCCTACCAGTTTGGGTTGTTTTTTCCAATGAAATAACTTCTTTATTCCAGGCTTGCTTCATTTTGTTGTGGGTTTGGTTTTTTTGTTTGGTTTTTTGGAGGTTTTTGGGTTTGTTTTCCTTTTTAAACTGCACAACTCCCAATGTATAGACCAAACTTCCTATTGCTGTTTGGATGACCTTGTCCATCCATCTGTACTATATATTGAGGGGATATATTTATACTTTGGTTGCTGGTGTTTCAGTTAAAATTCTGTTACCTTGCCGTTTAATATTAATAGTAACTGACCCTTGTTTCCTAGTCTCCAAAACACATGGTGCCTTGTTTCCTTGTCATTGTTCTGATACAACCCTTCCTTTTTTCATATAATAGACTTAGGAAAGCAGTGTCCCTTAACTATTGATGGTCTTTAATATTCCAGTATTTCACTGAGTTTTTAGCCTGAGAAACCTACCTTTTGTTTAAACTCAATTCAGAATTACTCTCTTGGTGGCCGTGGAAATTTTTGGTTTGTTTCTCCTTCTCTGTCATTGGAGTTAAGCCACATTAGGCTCTGAATTAAGCTCTGAAATAAAGTTACTTGTATTTGGCAGTGGCTCCAGAGAAAAACGCCCATGTTTTGGGATAGAGATCCACTTTTTCTTGTGGATGTTGTCCTCCTTCTCCAGTTGCTTTCTCTCTGTTACACCTCTCCCCATCCTCTCTATTGCTTTTCAAGTTACTGGGGTCTGTCACAGCTTGTGCAAGTGCAGCATCACAGGAAGAGATTGGTCTGGATCCATCTCTTCCAGAGGCTGGAGTCCATATGCTTTTCTCAACCACCCATATGCAGCAAGGCTACATTTCTTCAGTGTTGCTAAATAATATTATTTCAATAGCTCCTGACAATAACATGAGTAATTGGGCAAGTGACAAAGGACTTTCTGTTTATCTTTTTTGAACAATGGAAAATACCAAATAGCCACAGTTTGTTCCAGTTATTTAGTGTCTTTGTTCCAGAGTCATTTCGTGGGCACAGGATTTAATTCTGCAAGAGTGCAGCAAGATGGTGACGTGTTTTCGTGTTAAAAAATGAAAATGATCAAAAATTGTCAGGTTTCTTAGGAAGACTTTTTTTTTTTTCTTGAGTAATGCCATTTTTAAAGCCTAAGGAAGATTTTACTCTATGGTACAAGTCTGAAGTTATTTTAGTAATCACATAAGTCTTCTAAATAGCTGCTGATACATTCATTGTGCCAGAGAGCGCTGCAGTTTGGAAACATTTTGTAGGAAGGTTGGTGTTTGTACCCTGTAGATTTGACTTGCAAATGGGAGCTGAGCAGTTACCAAAACTAGCAATAACCAGAACAAAGTTGGTTAAATCAAAATTTAACGGGCTGATCGGAGCTGATTGAAGCGGGGGCTGGAGGAAGGTGTGTTTGCTGAAGGGATAACTTGGGGGGAGGAGGAGGAGGAGGAACAACACCTGGAGAGGACTGTTGGATTGTGGTCTCACCTGGCAGGTGCTCCAGCAGCGCCACCTGCTGGCGGTGCCGGGAGCTGCGGCCGTGCCGGGTCGGGAGCGCGCCCTGCAGGAGCAGGAGGCTTTCGAGGCATTGGATCTCAAGGATCCAGAGATGGGAAAATGGGATCGAATCGCCTAGGTTTATTTCCAAAATGCGGAAATAGACTGTCCATAGATGCTCGCTCCCTTGCCAGTTTTGCTTCTTGGCATCTCAGGCTCTCTCCTTTCAACTCTTTGGCCACAGAGTTGGACCTCATGGCACAGAAAGCTGCTGGGAAGAACTGTTGTGTTTGATTGTTCTGGTCTCCAGATAACCAGGAATTAATCTCTTCCCGGGCTGGCAGATAGCCCTGAGGTCTGCCCCATTAATGGCCTGGTGGATTCTGCAGTTCCCATTAATCTGTTTGACAGTGGCTCTGGAAGACTCGGCACCTACCTCCTGGTTTTGTGCCTCCACCCCACAGGAGTCTCACACAGGCAGGAATCTCATCAGGGATCTCACCTGCCTTCTGTGTTTTGTTTTTCAGGTGGTACCAGAGAGATTGGGTCTGCTCTCACCAGGATGTGTATGAGGCACAGAAGTATAGAGTCCAAACTCCGCCAGTTCTCAAGGTGAGTGGCTCCTCACCTGGCCTGGCACTGGACATTCGTCTTCCCACTGCTAAAGCTGTTGGCCAGCATTGGCTCCTCAGCTGCTCTCTGCCCCTGTCCCTGGGAACAGCAGTTTTTCTCTCCCCACAGCACGTTAGGGGCTGTGAACATGCAGCATTCCACTGCATATTCCAGGGGCTGGGCTGGTCACCTCAAATCTCCTCTAAATGCTGCAAATTCCCACTGTCAGTTCCTGTTGCTCAGTGCTGAGCAGGTGGCTGCTGATAACAGGACTGACTAACCTGCCTTTGTTTCAGGACTTCAGGCTTTGCCACTAAGTTTTAAACCAGTAGCAGCAGCAGCATGTTGTGCTGCTTCCTCAGCTGACTGGAGAGCCCAAACAGCTTGTGGCCAAGGGAAAAACTTCCAGGAAAAGAGTCTGGAAAAGGCAAATTCTCTCATCCCCTTTTTGCAGTTGAATTTAGACTGTAGAGGTAATGAGAGGATTAACTCATATGTAAGCTGGGCTGTACAAAAACAATTTGTACAACCTGTAGTCTGCATGTGTGCCTTTTTCAACCAGACTTAGAAGTTATACTTGACCTGAGTATGATGCTTCACTATTTGCTGATTACCTGGTATGTTTCTTCCCTTTTCCTCCCATTTTTGGAAGTGTTCAAGGCCAGGTTGGATGGGGCTTTGAGAAACCTGGTCTAGTGGATGGTGTCCCTGCCCATGTCAGGGGGGTTGGTATTAGATGACCTTTAAGGTCACGTCCCACCCAAACCATTCTACGATTATTTTGTGATTATTTCAAAATAAAGATATTTATGAAATTGTCTGTGAAGAGACAACTTTAGTCTCCAGTTATCCCAGAGTTAGTTAAATGATTTGGTCCCAGTCTCTAATATTAATTAGTGCAGCATTCCTGGTGCTGTGTCACAGACTCCACCAGTGCGAGGTGAGGCACATTGGTGGCCATGATGTTGTTCACTTGTACAGCTGCTGTGTGTTCTTGTGTGTATATACATGTGTTATTTAAGTTTATAATATTCATGACTGCATGGACCTTTTTGGTCTCCAAAGTATCCATTTAAACTGTGTGACAGTTGAGTAGAATATAAGTGTTTGCATTGACCTGTTTTGGGTCCCTCTGCTTTACACTCTGTTCCTCGCTGTCCTGAACTTCTGTGCAGTAATTCTGGTTATCTTGTGATGTGGATTTTTACTTTTTTTTTGATCCAGTTCTGTCTTTTGCTTTCTCCAGTGTAAACATTTTTATGTTCTGATATTTACATTGTGACACTGGTAGCTGTCACAGCAAAAAGTAAAAATACTCCAATATTGACCTTGGCTCTCTCTATAAGAATAGGGGCATCTGCAGGATTTGATTGCTCTTTGTGTTTTTTCAACAAAATTAGTGCTTTAATTGACTGTCTGATAAACCCACTTCAAGAACAGATGGAAGAGTGGAAGAAAGTGGCCAATCAGCTGGATAAAGACCATGCAAAAGGTAGTTACAGAGGAAGAATTCTTTAATAGGAGTAAGATTGTAATACCAGTTTTTCTTCCTCTTTTCATGTTTGTACTGGGGAACTGAATGCCATGCTTAAATATGTGTAGCAACTTTTTGCTTCTATAACACTGCTCTCCCAAAGTGCCTAACAAAATTTTAACCCTTGCTGTGCATTTTGAAGGTTTAGTTTGCAGGACCCCAAGGGATGGGTCTTTTTCTAGACTGATAAGCAGTGACTAGTTCTAGCTCTGTTAGCCTGCTCTCACTGTATGCTCTCAGATAGTGCTGAGGATTGGAGATGCCACATCTATCCCTGCAAAGTCCCAGGGTGTCATCAAAAGCAAACTGTAAGATCATGTTATGCCTCAGACACAGTGTCCTCCAGAGAATGCACAGCCCTGTAAAACACTAAGAGCTATGCTGTGAGCATGGGATGCCCAGAGCTGCAGTGCTGGTGACAGCTCCAGAGGCTTCCCTGGGGGAATGAGCAGGAGGCAGCACTCCTGCATAGCAAGTGCATAGGTAGATGCCTTTGGCTTTGCAAAGCTTGTATTGGGGATGGTGGCCCTCTAGCACAGGTGCTGAAAGCAGGTTGCAGTTCACCACTGATCCTTGAAAACTGAAGACTTCTGCTATGTCTGAAAGAAGCAACAGCATCATAATTTATTTTGGAGGGGGTGATAACTGATGGAAAGGAGTGGGCTTGGCCTCCAAAAAAGGATTTGCTTCTTGCCCCCCCCTATTACTGTGGTCAAATAGAAGCAGTTGAATCAGCAGCTCTCAAAAAATCCGTGCCTTGTGCTGCTGAGAGTGTTAATGAGGTAGTGAGCAGGGGGGAGGAATCACCTGGGTTCCTGCAGGTAGGAGTGACCCTGGCCAAAGTGGCAGTGAGGTTTAGGGTTTAGTGGGCAGACTTGGTTTTGGGTGTTGGGGGTGCAGTTGGCCTTGGTACAGCTCCTGTGCCTGCCACCAGCCTGCTTCTGTTTTTCCATCACAGAAAAGCAGTAACATTGACCTCCTTTGTTAAAGTGTATGTGTATATGTATATACATGCATACATGCCTTTTACCTTTTTTTTTTCTTTTTTTTCTTCTTGTAAAATATCAGCTTTCGTATTTGGTACCTTTAGTGTCCCTGCACTAGAGGTTGAACATTTTTGTCTGGGATTTTAATTCTCCCAGGATTTGCAGCTCATATAAAAATGAGGACAACTGCAGTGTGTTCCACTTCATCAGAAAGAGCTAGCAATGTGACCCTTCCTTGGGCAAAGTTTTAGCACCCTCTCCCTCTGCCTGACTCTCATGCTGGAGGGGGATCACAGGATATTCTCTGCCTTGCCATTTCTGGATACTTGTTTTTGAACACAGATGTTTCGAGAAACCTGTCATCTCTGTTTTCCATTCCTGAGAGTGGATGAGTCTCTGAAGTGAAAAGCACTCTAATTTTGTACTGTGTTCTCAGTTGTTATTTCTGTAAAGGCTTTGTTTATTCGGAAAAGATTTTGGAATGTGAATGTGCTCACACCCTGAAATGTTACATTAAGCCAAATGTATAGGCACTGCAAAATGTGAGTTCTAAGTTGCTTTGATTAATAGTAGCTGTCCTCTAAAAGTTTGTAGCCTAATGTCTTTAAACATAACCTTTTCTGTGAAAAACATTCATTTTGACACTGAGTATGTTGGTAATAGAGACTGTGTGTGTTTTTTAGAGTATAAAAAAGCCCGCCAAGAGATAAAAAAGAAATCATCTGACACACTGAAACTGCAGAAGAAAGCAAAGAAAGGTAACTTGCTCCATACTGTACTGTTAAAAACCTTCTGGGCTGTGCCCATTGACAAAGACTGAATAGCAATAGGACTTCCCATTGTAATAATTTGGGCCCCTCTAATGTATTCCTGATATGTACTTGAACACCAGGATACAATTACTATGTGTCATTTAAATCATATTCTGAAGCTGCCATCTAATGTTCTTATACAGAAGCCTTAAAACTGTTTGTACAAAGTCAATCATGTTTTAAAATAGAGCCCTTACTGCTAACTTACTCTTCTTAGGAACATTGACACTCTAACATGACTTGTGCAGATACCTGTAAAATTTTCTAGAATCTTTTGGAATAATACAAAAAAGCTATTATGTAAATGTTCTCTAACTATTAATATTTCTCAACGTTCTTCCTTTCTACCACCTTTCTTCTTTTTTCTTTTTATTTTAACAGTCTGTAATCTCCTAAACCTTACTTTATTCCTCAGAGTCTGGAAGGTGGCACGGGTTGTTGTCAGGGGAAGGACACTTGGCAACCACAGAAAACTAAAGATGGGAAAAGAAAGACAGTTCTCCCCAAAGGCAGTCTGTCTTTTTTAGTAGCTGAATCTCATGCTGCTGTTGCTCTTCTACCGCTATCTTGTCGCAGGAGTTTCATCATCATTTTATTGAAAATGTGCATCACTTGGCTGTTACTTGGCCAAGTGCAAACCCCCACCAGGCTTTGGAACAAAGATAGGGAGCTTGTACAGAAGCAAACTTCCTGGTTCCCTCTTCTGCACTGGGTCAGAAACAGCAGGGTTGGAAGTGTGCTGTGAGCAGCTTCCAGCCTGCAGGTTGCAAATTGTCCTTCCCCTTCTGCCTAAAAACTGTGAACCCACAGACAAACAAAATAAATGCTGGGGTGGGGAGTTTCTTGAAATTTTGAAATTGTGTAGGTATTATCCAGAATAGGTGAGCTGTCTCTTAACTGTCCTTCCTAATAGGTGAGTCAATTAATTACACTGGTAGAAAGCCACATGACTGGAAAAGTGCTCTTGAAGTTTAGCTGACATTAGATGAGAGATGAGGAAAGGAGAGGTGGAAGCCAGCAAGATGGAGCTTAGCTCAGCAGGCTCTGTGTGTCTGTCTGTCAAAAGTTTAGTGTTTAAAACCAGAATGGTGATCGTCGGGAAAACATGACTTTTTGAGATAAGATTTTATTTTTAGGTGATGTGTAAATGTGTTTTTTATTTTCTGTGATGAATTGTCCAACTTCAGACCAACAGCTTTAGAGACTTTGTGATGTTACCTCTGTTTTTCTTTCTGTCTCTGCCCCCTTTTTTAGTTTCATATCTTCTTGTCCATGTGTGATACAAAAACCCATCAGTGTGTGAGCACTGAGAAAAACATAGAAGCATAGAATGGTCTGGGTGGATGTCTGAGGTTGGTGAAGAAGGAGCCATTTTTTGGGCCTGTTTCTATGGATGGACATCTCCCCTTTGTCCTGCTTCTGAGTATTAAATAAATCTGCCTGCAATATTGAAGGAGGAGACTTCATTTTCTGTAGATTGTGGAGAGAGAGACACTTAAAAGCTGCTGGAAAAAAAACCCTACCCACTGTTCATGCACTGCAGATGCCACCTGCATCTGTCAGCAGTGGTTAAAGCAAGCAGACTTAGTCCTTGGATTTTCTGAGTGCATACCATCCTCCTCAAATGCGAGCCAAGTCTTGTGACAAGGGTCAGCAAACTGGTGTCTGAAGCATCTTTGAGCAGGGAGTGGAACAGGCCTCATTTTACCATCATTGTTACAGCAGCCATGGTGCGATTGAAGTTTTCTTAATTTCTTTCTTTTTTTTTAATGTAACTCCCTTGCTTAATTTTGCTGCTTTGATGTACTTTTGGAGTTGTAGTGAAGGTGCTGTTTCTCTGCTGTCCCTCTTGGAATTACTGTCACACACCTGGTGTTTGGGTCCAGAGCACAAACCCACAGGAGTCAGGTGGGGTTAAAGCTGGTCACAGAGGGGTGTGTATGAGGAGGGTGGAAGGGCTGGAGACTCAGAGGTAGCCAGTGCAGGGAAAAGGAGGAGCTGCAATGTTTTTGAGGAGCTGGGAGTTGTTCTCATGGCCCCTGAGGAGGTGGAGTGCAGGGAGGCGCATTGAGGCTCTTTGGGCTGAGAGTGTGAGTGCCCAAAGCTGTTGGCCCTGCGGGTTCCCAGAATGAGTGGGCAGGAGGTTGGAGGAAGTTCTCCCTGACTCCTTGCAAGTTATCTACAGCTCTCCAATATAGAAGAAAAAAAAAAGTAGATGTTTTTTCCACTCTTTGTTGCTTTGATCCCTACCTTGAGGAAATAAAGTGTTGGTCTGAATGCAATGTCAGATGTCATCATGGAAATGTTTTTGTATGTATCCATCTTGACAGATCTGTTCAATGTCCTGTGTGAAGTATGTTGCTCTTGCTGTTCCTGAGGGATAAAAATAATCAAGAAGGTGTTTGTTTATTTATTTATAACACAGTGAAATGCAGAGATTATTCTGCTTTAGGTCACAAATGAGGTTTGAACTCCGTACAGGGACACTGGGGGTGAAACTATCCTGGCAGGCATGTGGCTGAGTGCATGAATATTTTATGGTGTATTCAACTCTCCTGTTTTCCCTGTTTCTCAGACTTAGGTTTTTTTTGTTCTGTTCTTCCTCAGGCAGGACCTGTCCCTTTGATTTTTTTGGTAAAGTTACTGACTCACCTATGGGAACTCTAAAACAATCAATTCATTCCCTTCCTAGCACTTGTAAGAATGTCTTTGAATTAACCTTGTGATCGTCTGTGGGCAAGTGAGATGTTTGCTGAATTCTGGATTTGCTTCAGTACTGTGCATGCTACTAAAAAGGTCCTTCAAGCTTATTCTGCTGTGACTGGATGGGAAAGTGGTTTTCTTCTGCTTTGGGCAGCTTCAGATGTAGGAACTCAAATACAGCCCCCTACTTTGCTCATTCATGTCACGGCAGGGGTGTCCTCTCGCCCTGTCGCATCGGGCTGCAGGGGCTCTGTCTCATAGGGGGTGGCTGCAGCATGCACAGCAGCTCCCTGCTCCTGGTCTGCATCCCAGGGACGCTGGGGAGAGAGGGCCATGGGCTGTGTGGCTTGTCCTGGCAGGAGCACTGCAGGCTGGACCCCCACTGGAGCACCGAGGGGCGGATCTGTGGGGCTCTGCCTGTGCCCTGGCTTGTGTGGGGGCTCTTTGTTCTGGTTCCATGCAGCCAAGCTGGAAGTTCAGGCTGGGCTTTTAAGGTGATTTTTTAGAAATTATGTTCTCTGAGTAAGTATGTTAATTGCAATTTAAAGGTGTTTCCAAAGCTTGAAGTTGATGGGGAAAACACCGAACACAAAAATGACCAAACAAAAAACAAAAGGATGTTTGGAGTCCTTTTGGGAAGTTTGCTAGAACATATCTAGTAGAGCGACATGTCTGTGTGTAAATTAAGGTCTTACATTTCAAAAGACCTCACAGAAATAATTTACATGCTATTTGTTGTCCTTGACTGTGAAAAAAAAGTCGGCATGAGGCTAAATCTGTGTAGTCTAAATAGGATCCTGGTGCACCTCCCAGATCCATACAGTCCCTGAGGGTGTCATGCTGATCTTCAAGGTGCATCCTTTTCCTTACAGCCTTTGTTCCCACAGGGAACAGGCCCGCAGGGCTTGTTGCCCGCCCCAGTGTTGAAACTTAGCTCTTGTCTGAACAGATGAAATTGCATAGTGCATGGAACTGCATACATTTTCTAAATTGCTCTTTGTTTTCAGACAAACACTGGCCATCAGAAGTCAGCCCAGCTAACCTGAGTCAGCAGAATAATTATGCATATGTTTAAAATACATTCCATGTTTAGGTTTCTGCTGAGTCAGGGCAGATCAAGTGGATCCATAGCTGCTAGAAGCTGTTGATGCTGTATTGAATTCAGAAGAGAGACAGCAGCTGTGGCTCTGCATGTAACCATTTGGGAAGGTTAACAAAATGCATGATTCTTAGTTTAACAAAAGAAGGCTCAAGTGACTAAATTAAAATTTATCTGAATGTACATGTAAAATCTGGAGTGCATGTTGGCTTTATTTTCTGTATTTCAGCTTGACTATTAATGATTAACTGGACAGGTTTCCCTTCTTCCTATAACATAACTGGGTAGGTTTCATTTTCAGGTACTTCATGTGACACTGTGTGTGAACTTTGAGGAAAATGTTTACATCCAAGCAGATATGTGAGGAGTTATATTTAACACTCCCAGTATATAACACATGTTAATATGCAAACTGAGTTTTATCTCTAAGTCATTTGTAGAAGTTTCTGCAGGGTTTCCTTAACATTCAGTACAACATTTCTTCCTGTGTTCCATCAGTGTCGAGTATCCAAACTGACAGCCTCTTGAGTATGCAGCAGTTTCGGAAAGTATTCCATGATT
This sequence comes from Scytalopus superciliaris, assembly GCA_013400415.1. NCBI lineage: Eukaryota > Metazoa > Chordata > Aves > Passeriformes > Rhinocryptidae > Scytalopus > Scytalopus superciliaris. Next base: position 555,650 of record VXBX01006274.1, on the reverse strand, counting down.
CTAATGAAATCAAGAGAGTAGAACGTTATTATTAATTTACTGTAATTTACTGGTAAAAGTTCTTTTTCTTCCTCCTCCTCATTAGCAAAGATGACGTGTTTGTGTTTTAGAGCCTTTGCAGATGTTTTTGGGTTACACTCTGGTCTTTGTAATGTTGTTATACTCCTCCCAAGGATGGCTGTGCAAACCCTGTGACTTAACTGAAAAACATAAAGCTCTTCAATGCAATTCTAACTGAAGAATGTCTCAGTTCTTAAAACAAATGGTGTCCTTCTAATTCAAGTACTTGGCACTCTTCTTGTACTTGGCACTTACCCCATCTGGAGTGGCAGACTGGGGAAGGAGAACCCCTGGCCAGACCCTTCCTTCACCTTCTAAATTGATAAGTGTGGCATGAAGAGTGAGGTGAGAGCCAGGACTCACTGTGGAGTCAATATGATGCAGCTCAGAAGGAGGGAGGCTAATTATCCTTATCTGTTACATTGGAGAAGTCCTGTGTGAATGAGGCCATGGTGCCTGCAGGGCTTTTTGATGTGTTTTGTTGGTTTTTCCCCCTGCAAGCTTATAATGCAAGCTCTGCTTTACAAAAACGCAGTGAAGACGTGTTTCTAAATCAGTGACTGAAGACATTTCTTTGATTTACTTTAATTCCTTGAATTTTGAATGCCTCTTGATAGTTCCCCTCTTTTTGACAGCAAGCCAGGTTTATTGCAAAACTTGATATAATAAAAAGTTCTTTTAATTAAAATACACATATCATGTTAATCTTTTTGATGTTCTTCCACATTGCATCAGCAATTAGCTTTTAATTTAATTAACAATCTGTTAATGTAATTGCAGTAGAGAACATCAAAAAGCACTGTTGTTCCTCACACAGCACCTGCCCAGAGTTCTGCAAGTTTGAGATCCCTCTTCCCTGTGAGGGGATGAGCTTTTTGCCACTTCATCAGCCTGACCAGAGTCTGACATTCATCTGAGTTGTGCACTTTCTCTGAAGCACAGGTTAACATGTTCTCACCGAGGAGTCTGAATTGGTTACATCTGTGTATGGTAAATAACTAGGAGTTTAACTTGCAACAGCTCACCAGGAAGCAAAGCTAATGAAGTTGTCTTTATCAGCAGTGGAAGAAGTCAAAATAGCCTAGTCCAAACTGCTCACTCTTTTGTCTTGGCGCTGATGATGATGTCTAAATTCTAGGAATGATGGAATACTAGTTTGACTTTTTTTATTTTCCTTTCTGTGTCAATTTTGTGTCCTGCAATTTCTCACCATGCGCACCTGCCTGACAGCTGAGGCTCTGGGTAAGTCTGTGCCATGCTGTGACCCTGGTGGCTGGTTTATTGTAGCCCTTGCTGTGGCCTCTTTATGGTGTCTGGTCTCCACTAACTGCCTAGACTTTAATTTCTAATGAAACTAAAATATGCCTAATCTTAATGAACAAAGCATCTTTTGATTTATTTTCTTTTGGCATCTAATTGGAACACTGTAAAAGAAGAAAATCAGTATTGTAGATAAACCTCTGGTTTATTTTAGAAAGGGATGAACATGGACAGATAAATCATGTCACAGTTGGGAGAGAAGTTAAATGGAATAGACATGTCATCAAGGTGATTTTCAAATAATTGAGTATCTTACTGTTAATATGACCTTTAAAGTCTAGAGCTTAAAGTCCTTAGTGTTGGTCTTTGTAACCTGTGATCCAAATTCCCCTTTTTTCTGAAAATCGCATGCATCTTTCTTACCTGATGGATAAGAAAACACTGTATTTACCTCATGCTGTGGATGGGGTTGGAATTCAGCATCACAATTGTCTCCTCTGTTGCCTGATCACATCTCAAATATGTTTAAATTGGGTGCTATTTCAGTTGTATTGCAAATTTAGAGTAACTGCATTGAGATCTTGTGAATGAAGCATGGTGTTTTTGAATGTGAGAGAAGTAATCCTACCTGCACTTGCAAGTGTAGTGATTGATGTCCATATTTCCCTTTGGAGAAGCCTGGATTGAGATGATTGACTTGTGGATTGATTGGATTAATTAGATGGCTTCTCAACTAAGATGCCTCAGTTGGTCTCCTGGAGCTGCAGCTTGTCCCCTTTTTTGGAACCACATGTTGTGATTTTCCTGGTTTGTAATTCAATCTTGAAGGTTCATTTGGTAACTTGGACATTTTCTTTTGAAGGAGAACTTTGCACTTTTGAACATTAGCAGCTGATTCAGATCTCCAGTAGCCCACAGAAAGACTTGGATTTGATTTCTGAAGGAGTCTGAAGTTAATCTCAGCTATGAGGTTTTCCACCTTTCCATAAACAGTGGCAGAATTCTTCTGTTTTCAGCCAGATCTGTATTAGTTGATTTGTTGTCTTTACTGTGAAGAACTTACTGGGCTTGTTCCTCCTGGCAGCTGGAGCAGGTGTGCTCTTGTAAAGAAGGTGGTTTTGGAATGAATGATTTGGAGCCTGCTTTGGTTTGTATAAGTAGAGGTACTCTCAGCATTATCTTGTACAGTGTAAACTCTGCCACTCTGCTAAGTGTCCAATATTGAATATTCAAGTTCTGTGCAGACACTTAGAAAAGTTCAAGGGAACAGTCTTTAAGTGAGAACATGGAAAATAATAATTTCACCCATATTTGCTGCATTACTTTGTCAATAACAGCATTAACTTTAGTAGTCTGACTAGTGCTGAGAGCCTTTAAAAATCATTGTTCTGCTTTGGTGTTACTGAGAGCTTTGCTAGTTTAAGTTGTCATATAAAATACAGACATGAAATTGGGTTGAAAATTAGATTTGCCTTTTTCTTTCTCCCTAATACTTTCCCTCTACTAAGGTTCCTTTTGAACAATGGTTATTTAAGAAATTGCATGAGGCTTTCAGCTAGGATTCACACAAAATACCGTAAAATGGAAGTTTTAATGCATGTTGGTCCTTTAAAGCTCTTGCATGTCACGCTAATGATGTTGAGCACCTGCTCTGAAGGTAATATATTGAGATTGTCATTGAAGTAGCAGTGGATTCATGTTACTTTTGATGAGAAGCAGTTCAGCTCCCTGCACTTGATTAGCTGTTACTTGCCTGTGGTCCCATCCACAAGTCATTGTTGGAGAATTCAGTCCACAACTTCTGGTCTTGCATTTCTTCTCCTCTCTGCATCACCAGAGCTCCACTTTGAGAAAGGATGGTTTTGAATTCCTCCTCAGTTTTCAGGTTGTTAACTCGTTCTTCTTAGTGCAGCTGGATATGCTCTGCAGAACCCCCCTGCATCCCATTCATGACTGGCTGGTTGCAGACCAGAGACCTGTGACTGCATTTGATGCCTTTGACCATTGTTGCTGATTGCTGTGGTAGGTCACTCAAACCTGCCTGCAGCTCAGGTAGGAGTGTCCTTCCAGGTGCAGTTGTACAGCTGTTCCATGATGAGTTCTGGAACTGTCTGATGTCATTACTATAGTTGTGCTGGTTTGGAAGTGTTTAGGAATGCATAACCTAAAGGCCAGAGAATGTGGGCTGGAGGAAATAATCACTTGCTGATGTTGCTTGTGAAAATGTGCCTCATGTCCACACCATAAATACTGCAATCAGTCGTCAGGGATGCCATGGACAAATGGCCTTTCCCTCATAATTCAAAGGGGAAAAGAACTGCACTGCTCTCCAGTGGTTGATATTCCCTTCTGAGATTAGTAGAAGATTCAAAGGCCCAAAGGTGGGTGAGGAGCAGAGGTGATGAGCACTTAGCCATCACCCCTTTGGTGTCCCCTGGCTCTGGAGTGCTGTCAAGGGGATCAGCTCTGCTCTGCTTATCTCAGGAAGCTGGTTCAATTGAGCAGAGATCTCATGCCTTAAATTTCCGAGCTGTCTTAGTGCCATGGGAGGCAGCTGGCGATTCAGGGAATGGGAGGAGCTGTGCCTGCTTTCAAAAGACTTGCTAGATTGATGTCTTCATTGTGGAGCTTTCAAAGGATGTTGATAAAGCTTTCCTGCTCCTAAAAGATGAGTTGGAAGGAGTCATCAAGAGAGAGCTGTATTCATGCCATGTAAACATCTGACTTCAGAGCCTCATCTAAATGATTCACCTAAGCTTGTTTCCTGCTCTGAATTATACCCTGGACAGCTTTTGTGTTTTCACTGACTACCCAAGTGCCCGAGATCATAAAAACAGGTCTGCGGAAGGAGCAGTGAGGAGGTGGTCTGTCAGTTCATGTACTGACTCACTGAAAGAAGTAAAATGGGAATTTTGTGGAGGTACAGAGGATGTTGGAGAGAGTGCAGTTTTACACGTGCTCTTGCCAAAAGGTTGAAATACCAGCTTGAATGTTATCCTGACAACTTCATTGAATTGAGTTACAAAGGTGCAAATGAAGTTTATTTTTGCCCCAGGTTTTGAGTGCTTTTGTCATGCTGGTTGAAGACATCATGTTCCCTGAGGTCCACATCAATTACCAAAATTCACTGTAATTGGACCCACTTTATCAGTGGAGTCCAGTTGCTTTCTGAGTGTGTGTGTTCTCAGTGCATAAGCAAACGCATTTAACAAGGATTTACTGCGTTATGTACATGATCATATGGTGGAGCAGCTGAATGTTTACAGCAGTTCTGCAGAGCCAAACTAATGAGCGTGTGATTTAGTTTACAACTAATGTATATTGCATTTGGTACATCCCTGGTAGTGAGCCAGAATCTAGGTTTGAACAGCAGATTGTTTCACCTGTTGTAATTTCCAGGCAGCACTCAGAAGGGGTCTGAGCAATGGTGCAAGTCTCTGTTTCATAAAGAATTTGAAATAACAACTCCAGAAAAGTATGAAATGTTTGACTGCTGCATCTGATAGCAAAGCAGAGTATGGGGAGGGACCTGAAATGTACAGAAGGTCTTTAAGCATCCAGTTTGTCTCCTGAGAGTGGCAGGCAAAAAGGCACAGGACCTTCAGGGAGTTACTCAAAGTTCTCTTATAACTTGTTTCTGGGAGATGCTAATTTTGAGAGAGAAAGCAGGTGACTGCACCTTCAGAGTCTGTTATTCCTAAAGTTATTTACTTCCAAAACAGTTTTATGACCACTTTACAGCAGCCAGCCTGATCTGCAGGATCAGACACTGAGTGTTCCTGTTGGCAGTTCGGTACCCAGGTGGCCTTGGCAGTGTCCATGTCCATGTTGCACTGCATGTGATTCTTCAGGATCCATTGCAGAGCTCAGCATGTGGGTGTCTCTGCAGTTTTATCTGGACTGTGTGTAGCTCAGTGCAGAGGAGATTGGATATATGCAGCCTGTAATGCCACTAAGCCAGCGTGATTTCCTTTGCTTCCATTGCTGCTCTCCTTTCCTGCAGTGCTGGCTGTGCATCAGTGTAGGGGAACTGATGGCTTTGCCTTGCTCTGGAGTATTAAGGAAATACATATGATAATAAGGCAAAGGTTTTCCTTTGTCACCCTGACACTGAGTCATCTGCATTATGTACTACACACATCAAGAGATTTTTTTTCTTCCTTTTGCTCGTAGCTTTAAATTCTCCATGCAGAAAGATTATTGTCCATAATAATTGATTTTGGGTAGCTGCTTGTAACTCACCCACCATTTTTTAAATATTATCTTCTTTGTATTTAGCAACAGTGGCATGAATATATACCTGGATACTTCAATTGCATGTGATGGCATTTCTGGGAGATTTGCAACAAATTTATATGACTGATGTTCTTTAGAATATTTAGGAGTGTAAGCTGCATGAAAACATTTTGCAGCTGAAACATTATTGGTTCAGTAATAGTATGTCTAAGCAGCAGCTCTTCATTCCTAGAGGAGTAGTTTTTTGACATAATGCAGGGTAAGCAGCTGGTGCAGAACAAGGTACTTACCTATCACAGAAAGTTTTGGTATTATGAGCTGACTGTAATTAACACAGTGAAGCTTTTTGTTTGCAAAACATTGGAATTTTATTATTTCCATTGACAAATAGAGGACATTAATATATACATTAATGAACTGTGTTGGTAGGTTTGATTTTGTGTGAACTCTGGAATGAAGAAAACTTTCAGCAGTTGTTTGTGCAGAGTACCTGAATCCGTGGTCCAGTGAGCAGTAACATGTCCTTTATAGTATCTTATATGGAAGATGCATTCATTCATTAAGAGGCTTCACAAAGTTGTCATTAGGACCTTGTTAAGCACAGAAGTAGAAAGGAAGAGGCATTTACCTGGGATTAGTGATTAACACTCTCCCACTTAGTAAGATGTTGGTGTTCAGCAAGGATGATACGAAGAGTTACTGCAGCTAATGCTTTGAGAAAGTCTTTATTTCAAATGCTGTGTTAGGCTTGTTGAAACATCTTGAATTGAGCTGAATTTCTATTCTATGCAAAAGGGGAAAAAGTAAATGCTTATAAATGCTTGATTTAATTGAGGGGTGGAGGGGAAACCTTATTAATTTTCATTAAGGGAAAAATGCTGTTTGAGACTTTAATTGCAAAAGCACAATCCGGCAATGGTCCTGGCTGAAAATAAGGTCGGTCTTCTATGGAGATCCACAGCTTTGACAAAATGTACTCTTGCTTGTTTCTTGGATACAGGACGGGGTGACATTCAGCCCCAGTTGGATAGTGCTTTACAAGATGTCAATGATAAGTACCTGCTGCTTGAAGAAACCGAGAAGCAAGCTGTGAGAAAGGCTCTGATCGAGGAGCGCGGGCGATTCTGTGCTTTCATCTCCATGCTGCGCCCTGTGATAGTAAGAGCTCTTCGTTTTAAGTTGGTACAATTCACAAATCAGAGAAGAGGCCAAGAGCCTCTAAAAAGAGTATCTTGTTAAGCATTGGGAATTAATTTCTAGAGCCAAAATTAAGCCTACATCTCTGTCAGGCAAGTGGTGAGATTTGGGATCTTCAGCAAAGGAAGGCACTGAATGTGTTCAGGATGACTGATGGGTAAACAGTGGGCACAAAGACTAAAGTCAGTTTGTGTTCCCTGTGCATTTCAACCTGAGACACTGCAAATGCAATTTTTTCCACTGCTTTTCTTCTTAACATCACATTTTAATGTAAATCTTCCTTACTCCTATTCCAGTGCTTGGACTGATAAATGTTTCAAAACCTCCCGTATTTATATAATGACTTTATCTGACAGAGTGCAGGCTGCTTCAGGGCAGTTTTCTGATAGCTCTTTTCCTCCTACATGACACGTTTTCAGTTCATTGAAAAGGTTTCAATGTATTTTCATCGTCTCAGGTTGTCTGCAGCCCAACAAGGAGTCATTTGTGGCTTTGTGTAGGCATGATGCATTTCTGAAGGGTCACTGGCATTCTGGGAAAATGTTCCCAGTGCTTCTTTACAAAGAGCATCAGTCTCAACCATAGTTAGGGAAGTAGGAAGGTGATGGCTGAGCAGGAGCTGAATTCCAGACTCTTGAGAACCTGGAGGAAATGGTAGCTAAGGGATTACTGTGGTAGTTTGCAGTGCAGGAATCATCTGAGTTAGCTGTTGATGTAGTTTGAGCCAGAATGAATCATAGTGCTCTGTGCCTGTATAGTGCCTTTATCTCAAGGTTTCCACAAACTAGCAGAGAGCTTAACCCGTGTTTACATTTAGGGTTAAAATCTCTAGGGTACCTTAGTGACTATACATAGAAGAGGTAAATATTTGTCAAATGCAGCAAAACTGACACTCTTCTTCTGAACACCTCACAAAAAGAAGGCTGAAACTTACCTTGCTGATGGGAGAAAATATTTCTGGGCCTCTGAAAGTAGTTATAGAACTAAATTAATGTTTTCAACCTTCTTTCATAAGTTATTGCTTAATGGGCAAAGAAAAGGCAGCTCCACTGGGCATCCCCACAGTCATCAGCAAAAAGAAAAATGTCATGTATTGTGTTACGGACTTGATTTTTAAAGCCAAGGCTGTGATAAGCCTTGCTCTCGTGTCTTTTCAGGAAGAGGAAATATCAATGCTAGGAGAAATAACCCATTTACAAACCATATCGGATGACCTGAAAAGTCTTACCATGGATCCACACAAATTGCCATCCTCAAGTGAACAGGTCAGCTCTTGTTACCTGGAAAACATTTTTGTCTGTAGCTTGAATGAGTTTTCCTTTTGTGTTATGAGGAATATTGACTACTAGTGTTTAGTGGCTTGATGTTATGTTTTGTAGATGCTTCACTGCAGCAAGGTAATTTTTAATATAAGCAATTAAAAAAAAGTATTTTGAACTATCAAGTACCCCTGAAATATTTGGTGAGACCAGAGTGAAGTGGTAGCTGTAACACTTTGAAGCCTGTGAAGATGCCAGATCTCTGCTGAGGGTATATGAGGAAGGAGTGTCATCTCCTTGCCCTGCATTGGAGCATCCCTATCTTTATGTTGTCACAAGATTGCTGGGATTAGATAGGTTGATGGAGTCTAACATTTAAGCATTTTTCTATGCTGTCCTTAAAATGCATAGGAAAATGTGTCATTAAATAAATCCAAACAGGATGTTTTTCTCCATCCTTACTGTGTGAACTCAGTTTTCTTGTCATACTTTAATCACCTTATCACTGACCTAGAAGTGTAAAGTTCTGCTGTGGTTGAGTATTGGATCTTCAATTATTTTTTCTAAGTGCAACAGTTCTTCAACTCTAAGGCTGTAATAGTTTTTTAAAAGGATGCATAAAATGAATGTCCAGTTCACTTTTTAAGAGTTTTTCCATTCAAATCTGAATTTTCCTTCTGTAATAGCAGCCCTAGTGTTGAAGTATGTTAGCTCCTGGAAAGCCAAGGATGAGGCTGATTCTCCTGTGTAATATACACTGCATTATTCTGGAAGAGAACTGAGGCTGAGTCAGTTGGCACTGGAAGTTTGTAGTGGTGGCAAATGTTGTGTAACAAGCAGATGTTTTCTGTTAATAGGGGGAATTTTTTTCCACATCCTTGATGCTGTTGGTTATCTTTCATCAGGTAATTTTAGATTTGAAAGGTTCTGATTACAGCTGGTCTTACCAGACTCCTCCATCCTCTCCCAGTACTACCATGTCCAGAAAATCTAGTGTTTGCAGGTAAGTCAGTTGGTAATATTTGAAACTTGTTTGGGGGCAAAGGGAGGCAAGTTCAGATTGTGATATGGATTTGTATACATTCTTAAATCTCAAATAGCAAGTCTTACTGAAATCAGTCCCTCATGGTTGTTACTCATTTAAGTGTGTACTAGGAATATTAAAAAGGATAGTCATGACTGAACAACTTTCAAACTGAAGACAACTTGAAGATGCTTTCGGTTCAGTTCTCTTGAATCAATTTTGGATCAAAGAGCAGACTCTACTGATCTAAGCTCTGAGATTGTACATTCATAATTTCCTTCTCTGTTTTTCATGTGATGACTTTTTAGATTATTCTAAGTAGCTGTTACTAATCAGTAAGTTAAACTGTTTGAAAAGGGAAAACATCCTTGGCAATTGCCCTATCAGTCTGGTAGATGGAAATGCTTTTTTGATACAAGTTTTTTTGACTGTTTAATGCTGTCTAATGCTGTCCTGAAATATGTTGAAACACTGGATTCTGTCTATGCTTTCTCTGTTAAAACTGCTTTCTCTCATGAAACAGTTTATTAGCATGTTGCCCCCATATCCTGGTGTCCACATTTACTCTTTCCTTTTACTGAAAAGGAAGATACCTTGTTGTGTATTCTGCTCAACACCTCTCTAGCTGCTCTCAAATGATTACCTTTCAGTTTGCTTTATGAATAATGTACTACAGGTTCCCTGCGTATGAGCAAAGTTACCTACAGCATGTCAGAGCAAGTGAACACCACTTCTATGTACCTACTTGTCTCTGCATGCAGATATATATAAAAAAAGTCAGTACTTTTATATATATATATATGTGAAAACATGCATATTTAGAGCAATGAGCACAGGCTTAAAGATGCAATATCCTGAAGCTATAAAAGAAAATGGCAGAAAAAAAAAAATCCCAACCCAAAATTTCATCATCTGTTCCTAATTGATGTCCTCTTCTCAGGCAGTAAAACCTGTATGCACAGACTGGTGTGTGTGTGGGTAAAAATCAGCAGAGCTCCTCTTGCTCTGCTCCAAGGTAACTTGTACATCTTCTGTGTACATGGCATTTGTGACCAGGAGGTTCAGGCCTCACCCACATCCCCTGTAGAGCCATCCCTTCAGCTAGGCTCCTGCCAGCAGAGGTAGGAAGCTGCCTTCAGATGGGTGCATCCTGCTAGTCCTGCTCAGCCACCCCAGCAGGAAATTTCAAAGGCTCCCATGCTGCAGCTGGAATGTCCTTACTGCCATTCATGGATACCAAGGATTAAAAATCAATCTCTTTGTTTGAAACATCACGTTGGTTTTTCCCATGGATACTGATTTGGGGTTTTAATTCTGTGACTGTTGTCCTTACTAACTAAAGCTCCATACCCAGTGGCTTGGCTTCACTCAATATGCCATCACGTGTTTTTTTCTGGTAGGAAGCCTTCATGTGAGCAAAACTTGGCCCAGGTACTCTGAAGTGTGGGGGGTTTGGTGATGCTTTCAAAAGTCTCACACGTTGTCCTGCTGACTTGTCTGCAGCGACTCACCTAGAGACAGACTCTTACATGAACTGCAGTGCCTTTGGTATCCCTGCTAGAAATCCCATTGAATATTTGGACCATGGTGCAAAGGCTGCAAAGCCTAAGTCAGGAGAGATTTGTCAGCAGATACTTTCTGAGCAAGTGCTGTGCAAATGCTGGGGAGGACATGTAGCGATCTCTCCATCCCTAACCTGACTTTGAGTGGTTACAGATTTGATCATTTGAGTGAAATTGAAGGTAAAATGCCATTTTCTCTCTGGTCGCCAGGGATACTGCAGTTGCTTACAGTTCCTTACTGATACATATGTGCATATATATATATATATATATTTGATTTGTCAACATTTTTCTTTTCCGGTTTATGCTGCCTGTTGCTAGAGACATGTGGAATGTTAATTGTACTGCATATGGGTCTCTCCCCACCCCACCCTTGTGTCTTTTCCTCTCCCCTTTCCTTTCTCTGTTCCTTTTGTCTCTCACAGCAGTCTGAACAGCGTTAACAGTAGTGATTCCCGGTCCAGTGGCTCGCACTCGCACTCACCTAGTTCACACTATCGCTATCGCAGCTCCAATCTGCCTCAGCAGGCACCCATGAGGCTGTCCAGTGTGTCCTCCCATGATTCTGGATTCATGTCCCAGGATGCTTTCCAGTCCAAATCGCCATCCCCCATGCCACCAGAAGCACCTAACCAGGTACGTGCAAGCATGAGAACAAAAACGTGAGCGTGAGCTGTAAATGGGCTCACCTTTCACAAAAAGAATCTGGTGTGGTTTTGGGGTACCATGGAGGCAGTTTAAACACTGAGAGTAAGGTTTGTCTCACTACACTTCAAATAAAAGCTGGGCCTCTAGCTTGAGTGATCTATACTGCTCTTGCAGTTAGCACTGAAGAAAGGGATGAGTCAGTCTTTGGGGATTTAGTTTTCCTTCTGGCCCTGGAGCAAGCCTAGATGCCTAACTTTCAGAAACATACAGATGAGAAAGAGCAAGAAGTCTTACCTTACAAGAGGGGATAATATTCACTTTACCCATTGAGGTTGAGTTGATATCCTGCACAGGATTTTGTTTGCAAAGTTGTTAATACCTGGTGGCTGTTTGCTTTTTAATGAGGAAACACTGATGCCAGAACTGCCTTTTTACAGCCATAAATACTGATACTGGTGGCTTTGGCGTCAGAGAGACTTCTTTTATTTCTCCCCCGTGGAGGGTCTGGGATACTCAAAATGCTGTCAGCATTATCACAAGGAATTGGCTTTGATTTTTTATGACATCCATTGCTGTGGATAGGCTTGCTTTTTTGGACTCTCAGTTGAGCACCTTGCAGAAATAAGGTTTCTGCGTGAAAATGAGAGGTATTTTTAATTCTTTATGGAACTCATAAAAAAATTAATATTTGTGTGGTCATACATGATAACATCCTGAACCCAGTAAAATTAAGAGAATTTCACTGTAAGTGTAGGCAAAACTTTTCTAGAGCATTTTTGGGTCTGCAGAAGGAAGTTGCTGCTCTGTTATCTTCATGGCATCATTCCTGTAAAAACTAGCTGGCCATCTGCAGGCAGAGGTTTGCAATGCTCCAAGGCCTGTATCTTCCAGCACTGGAATTCTCTCCTGTTTTGTTTGAGTTTTTTAACAAATCACACAGCAACTGCAGTATTTTTTTAAACAAGGTGGAACTGCCATCTCATGATATAAATCCCACTGTAAACCTCAGTTACAAACCAAAGTGAATCTGATATCCTCTTGTTGAGTATTTTAATACACACTAAGGTCACTGGAGATGCTTGTCTTTAAGAAAAGTAGTTGCACTCTTTTTCACATGTTGAGGAGTCAGTAGTTCTGTAGGCATACTTGGGGAGTTTTAATCCTCACAGTCAGCAAGTAGCAAGTGTTCGTGGTTACCAAGTGTCACCTGCCCACGTAAGCTACTCCTAGACCACCTTTGATAGCACACAGACTCTTGTCTTTTGCAGAACATTTAGTAAGTGGCACCCCTAGAGAAATTTTTAAGGTATCATCCAGAGTAACACTGGTTCATTTAGGCTTGGAACACGTTCTCGAGGGAAGCTCAACAGTTTTGGTTTTTTTTAATATATTTACCTGTTTCATTTTAATAGAAATGCTTTCTTTTCAAATGATACCTCTTCTGCACTGTCCCCAGTCTGGACACATGAGCTTTTTTTTATAGATGACATCCTGGAGAACTTTGTGCACACTAATAAAATGAATGTTTTGTTTAGATTGGCTATGGCTAACCTAAGTGAAATGCAAAAAAGTAAATGAGCAATAATAAAGTAAACTGGAATGGTAACAAGGTAAGGAAGTTGACTTTTAAGATACATACATCAGTTACACATGCCAGCATCATCTTTGGTTTTCGTAGTATCCACTGCACCTGCATAAAAGGGCAGTAATCCACATGATGATGCTACGTTTGCAGATGAGGATGTAACTTTGCGATTGCTCTTAGCATGGAAAAAAGCCCAACACCTCTCTTTGCAAGTTCCCCTGTTAAGCAGAGGAGAGAACTTAGGCTGGTATCAGGTGGCAGAACATCCTGAAAGTTGATGGGAGTCACACTGATTTACACCATCTAAGTTCATATGCTTTCACTTCATTTTAGAAACTGTCCATAAAGTTGCAAACTGATCCAAGCATCACTTGAGCTATTCTCATGAGCTCTAGAAGGCTGCAGCAGTGTGACAAGTGTAGTGTGTTGGTATAACAAATAGGTATGTGTGCTGTATGTCTCTGGCTCTGTATACCTTTACTCAGAGGAAAAGGTAACAGATCATTGCCTGGCCGCTTCATCTTTGCTTAAGTGTCTTGCTTTGTATGTTCAGCACTAAGTAAATTGTCTGTGTTGTGCTGACAGATAATTGTGATTGTGAGCTTACTGAGAAGCTGTTGGGTTTGCAGCGTTATCCCGTGTTGTGTGTCTCTAACCCACTGACAGATCTCCGTGTGGCTGTGCTTGGAGGCTCCGTGGTGGGTGGGGAGGAGCAGCAGCTGCTGCTGTTCCTGAAACACTGATGTCATTGTTTCTGGTAGTGACACTGAGAAGGCAGAAAAGCAAGCTCTGGAACCAACAAAGGAAATTAAAAGCTGTATATCTTGCACAGGTGGACACTTTGCTGATGTTTGCTAGCTACATGCTGTGGCATCTGCTGGATCAACAAAGCCCTTTTTCTTTTAATAATGAGTCTTTTTAAAAAAAAGCAGAATGGGGCTACATAAAATTCCCCCATTATAGGAATGGGAATATATGAGCTGTGTGAAGCTTTTATGTGCTTGCCTACATTTTAAACAAGCAAGTGTCACTGAAAATTAAACTGTATTCCCTCAAAATCACAGATGGGAGTGGGGGGTTGATGGATATCTCAAACAAGGAGTAACCAGAGATTCAAGCAAGATACAGGCTATACCAGAGGAGAGATGACTGACAAAATGAAGACTGCTTTCCAGCCTTTAGTTGCTGAGTATTGTTTACAGTTATCACACTCTATACAGAAGACAGGAAAAAGAACAATTATAAAACCAGACTCCGCCCTTTCACTGGTTTAGGAGGATCACTTTCTGCAGCATTGCAGTTAACATCCCTGGGAGTAAAAGTGTTAGGCTGTAGCGCTTAGCTGTACATGTGGGAAGGTCACTGTAAAATGCTTTAAATTTGGGTGTAGCTCAGCAGCTGGAAAAGTGTAACAGGTCTCTTTGTGGAGTGGAATGGTTTCTTCAAGTGCCAGATGTGAGGTCAGCCATGGCCAGTGTTACCCATGGCATGTACTGACCCTGTACAAAACCCCTCGGACAGACCTGCTGCTGGGAGCAGCACAGAGGAGTGGCTCTTGGGTGGGCACTGGACATGGCTGGGGCTGCTAAACCTACGTGTTGCCCTATGTAGTAAAGAGACTGAGGTCTGGGAGTACCTGTGATGAAATACTATGGTAGTAGTATAGTTATGGTTGATTCAGGGAGATGATAATAGAAGGATTCACTGGATTTGGAGTGAACATGCATGGAGGAAGCACTTACACAATTGGATTTCATAGGTTGCTTAGACTTTGTGGGGATGAAGGCACAGGGAGAGAAAGAAGCAGATGAAGAAGATAAAAATGTTGATGTGCTGTCAAACAGCAGAGAGATAAGTCTTTATTGTGAGAATACTCTGGAAATTACTTTCCCTGAACAGTGAAGTAGAAGAAAACTGAACTTGCTTCTGCATGTACAGGTTATCAGGCTGGAAAGACTGCTTTTGAGGAAATTCCATTACTTGAAATAGCTTTAAGTTAGAATATAGGAAATACATTGTTACAACTCTTCAGTTTTCCATTTCAATTGAGAAATGCTCCCAAGTAACACTTAAAAAAACCCAAAAAACAAACAAACAAGAAAAGGCACCAAAACAAACAAAAAAAATTGCAAAACCTAAAAACAGCTACAAAATGAAACACATCTGTAAGTTACCACCAGGTATTTGTTTCTCCTAAACTTCTTTTTCTAAGTTATGTTTCCCAACAGTTTATCCCTGAGTAGAAAGAAGGGTTAGTAGAGACAGGTTCCTGCAAGTGAGAAAAATTGAGGGGGTGGCCATGAGTCACTGTCCAGAACATTTTGAAAAGTAGCTGAGACCATCTTCCACTGACTGTGTAGGGACAGTGGACCAAGCTCAGCATTAGGACTTGCTGGGAAATCCTTGTCCAGGAAACTCTGTCTCATAGTTGAGAAAGAGAAGGGGCTAAGAAAGCAATACTGTGTGTGAATAGAAGACGTAACATACAAAGGATGCAAGTAATCCAAGATAACCATGGTACTTTTATAGGTTAGTAGGACAGCAGATGGAAAATGTAATTGTACAGTCCACTAGTCCAAAATACAGGGTTTTTTCTATCCTTGCTGGAACTCACACATACCCCACCAAGCAGTGGGATGCTATCCAAGAACGAGCCATAGCACAACGTCTGAGAGACCAGGCACCAAGCTACATTTGTATAATGTGCATTTGAGGCACTCTATGTTGCTGTGCAGAGCACAGTTTTAGCTTTCTGCTGATACTGTTAACTTCAAACTTTTTCTCAAAAGAGCAGAACCACCATTATTGCAGCCGTCTGGGAAAAAAAAAATCTCCCAGGGTTAAAAGAGCTAAAATTAAAGAACTTATTTTAAAAGTGATTCGCATGAAACAATCATTTAAAAAAAAAGTGATCTACTAAAACAAGTTGGAAAAACCTGATAGTCAAATTTCTTATACTGTGGGGTGTGGAGTAGAAATTGCTGTGCCCAGTGTTTGCCTGCGTGTGTGCTCCCAGGAGTGCACGTGCCAGAGGGTGTGCATCTAAAGCAAGCACTCCCAAAGTCTGGAGAGTTTTTGCCTAAGCAGTAACTGTGTAGTTTCTGTTTTCAGTCCCTCATGTACTTTCTGCTAAGAAATGAAGGGTGGTCTGTGCTTCCCACACCTGCATCCAACCATTCAGGAGTGCCTCTGCAGTCTGAGCCTTTGACCTGCTGCCAGCCACATTGTCCTAACACTTTTCCTTCGGGAGTTCAGTAATATTCTGCCTCCCTCTAGATTGTTTTCTCATTGCTGTAATCCTTTTTTAGCAAGACCAGAGGCTTCCCTTCTCTGTGCCATGCAAGTTTCTGAAGGTGAGGAGTCCCTCTTTCTGTACCACCACATCCTGCATTTCCTTCAGCTCCCAGGGTATTTTCCCCGTGGCATCTTGGTTCAGCCTTGTCTGGCTTTTTCTGCTGAAAATGGACTTGCTGAGTTAGTGGGAGAGTCCTTTCTGTCATGTTTTTTTTTCACCTCAGAGGAGTCATTTTGTTGCAAAAGTAAGCTCATCAATTCCAGTCTTTTTTCCCCATATGTCAAATAAGTTGAACAGTTCTTTGCACCTTCAGAATATGAATTTTTGACCTTTTTCTGTCTATTTGCTACATGCATCTTTGTTGCCAGTAAACCTCATTTATGAGCCAATTTCTACTGTTACTTGACATAATCTTGTGAAATTTCTATCTTGTAAACATGCACAATCTACCACATGTAAATTCCAAATTATTACTTGCCACTGTTGGGGCATCTGCAGAAAACAAGGTGTCATGGGAGATACCATGCTTGGAACTCAGACTGTCTGTCCTGCCCTGTGCAGAGTATGCCACCCAGGAGGGTTATTCAGGCCATAGAAAAAGAAAGGATTTTCTGTAATTATTTTTTTCTCTCGTCTTTTTTTTCCTGGCTAAACCATAACACTAGTCTGAGTATTCTCACAGGACTTCTCTTCTGAGGTACCTGGAATGTCAGACAGAAGTCTGGAGTTTTACTGTGAAAACTAATTTTCTATACTGTGTTTTTTTAGAAGGATAGAAACAATAGGCTCATTCCGTCTAGTGTACCATACTTATGTCCGACAGCAGAGTCAACTGCAGCTCGTGTTTCTTGGTATTCTTATTTTTAGAGGCTTTTCTCCTGTGAAAGGAGTTGCATTAAATCAAGAATGTGACAAGTTCCACAAAATATCCAGGCACTGCACCATCAGGTGCCTCACTGCACACTTTTCACTGCTCTGTGTAACAGCTACATGTCATTTGTTGCAGTTTCTTCTGTTCTTACCTTCACCTCAACTCTTACTGCACTTTGAATACAAGCCTGGTTAGCTGAGCATACTTGTACCCTAAACATATTTGACAGGTCACCTGTAGATCTGATCTCATGTCAGCACAGGATGGGATGTATTATTTTTATAAAATGTTCCATCATACTGCATGCCTCAATTCTAAAAATTCTAAATGGCCTTTGCAAAATTTCACTAAAATCAGTTTGCTGGTAAGCTCAAGATGCTGATGCTGTGTTGACTTCTCAGCAGCCCCAGTAGCCTTCACCAAAATCCTTATGGTGGCAGTGTTCCATCTCAAAGACCTACATGTCCTTTTACCCAGGCAATTGGCTGTACATTCCTCATATGTAGCTTCTGGGGAGCAGTAAGACAACTTGTGTCCTCTGCAGTGCTTCTTACCCAGCTATCTTTTTATTGTAAACTCACCCCAGATCACACTTGAGGTTAACTGATGAAATTTTATTTCAAATGAGATTTCCCTTCCTCTTCAACATCTTGAAATCTGTGGCTTTGCTACACAAACCTGATACAAGAGCACATTGTCTCTGCTGTCACAAAACAAAATGCCAGGGGTAGCCTTAGACTTGTTTCCCAGGTCCTGGGCTACTAAAGGGTGAATTAGTCTTGCCTAGTGTTGAATTTCCTGACAGCGAATAGAGCTCAGCACTGCCCTGACAACTATTCCCATATTCTTGCCCATTTCCAAGCACTTAGTTGGGCCTGGACACACACCCCTATGGGGCAGGATGCCACTTTCAAGGGGGGCCTGTGGAGGAGCATTGTAGTAGGCAAATGGTCCACGTGGTTATTCCCCTTGACCTGCCTGTCATTCAATTAGGTGCTGTTGTAGAGGGCTTAAGCAGCAAATGTACATAAAGGCATCCACTGAAAATTGGAGAAGTTCCTACCTGGGAACAAAATGTTGGATATGTTCAATGGACACTTTATGTCCTGCATCTTCCTTTGCTCTCCATCCAAGCCCCTGATATTTTCTGGCTCTGCTGTTAAGAGAAAGCAGGTGGCAAGCAGATGCCACCACTTCTGCACTCAGCAGAGCACATGTACCTTCACACTGGCTGCTGGGCAGGAAGGTTTGAGTCAGAGGGTGTTTGGTGTATGCATCCTACCCGCAGAGGCACATGCATACAGGTCATGCACTTTGGGAACCACCAGTTTGGTAAGTATTACCTCTTTCTCTGTTCCGTAACATTTGAACTCAGATGAGCTTTTCACAAGCCCTTTTGCAGATCAAAATATCTGAGAACTTGTGAATGCAAGTGATGTTTGCTACTCCATGTTTTAAATCTAAACTTTGTGTCTTTGAAGTACTGATAATCTGCTTTTCTGTATAAACCAGTTGTCTCAGTATATTGCATGTCTGAACCACAGGTGCCCTCAGCTCCCTCAGCTTCTTGCTCTGAGACAGCTAACAGAATTGAGATGCTGAAATTGCAATGAGGAGTTGAGATCACTGCCTCAATTCCCTCATTCCTAAGCAGTGTGGCAAGTTCTCGCATTAAGCAAATTGCTTATTTTGTTTCTCATAGATTTCCTGAACGTTAGCAATGGTTTTGAGCAGTTTCTAATTAATTTTTAAAACCCTAACCCTTTGCTTCTCTCATCCTTCCCTCTCTCCTGTGTGTCTCTGTGTATGTGCTTTTTGTCTTTTTCTTTCTATTTGTGGTTTTTTTTTCCTGTTTTGGTGGCTTGTGTATCCTTTCCCTGCGTTGCCGTGCTGTTTTACGCTGCAGAATTCGTCCAGCTCTGCCTCTTCAGAAGCCTCTGAAACCTGCCAGTCAGTGAGCGAGTGCAGTTCCCCCACCTCAGTCAGCTCAGGCTCCACCATGGGGGCTTGGGCCTCCACAGAGAAGGTGAAAAACTTCATCTCCAAGACATACAAACCTATTAGCTCGCTATCCAGACCCCACAACATTCAGACAAAAAAACAACCATGCATGGGACGCAGCCAGGATTCCTCCTTGTGAAGATGAGAATAGGAACTGTTGCACACTCCCTTAGAAATTAATCTGTTTGAATAGACCACATTTGCCTTTAAACTAGCTGCTAGGAGAAGCTACAAATTCAGCATTTTACAGAGGTAATTTTCCAAGAAAAGCTCATTGTCCACCCTTTTCTACTCAAAGAGATTGTGGAACTCTGCCCAAACCGAGCTGATTGCCTGACAAAGCTTCTTGCCCAGGTCGTGCTGTTTGTGGCTTCTCCCCTCTCTCCCATTAGATACACATTACACTGAGCAATTGGGACTGGTTTTGAACCAAAAAGAAAACACACATTATTGGAAAAAGTTAGGTGGGATACACTCTAAATCGTGGGGGTGGGGGCAAAGTGAGATCAGTCTCCATTCTCATCTGGTAAATCCTTGCTGTTGGCTTTTGATTTATTTTTTTCTTCCATATCATCACACAGCCAGAACATGCCATGTTTGAGGGCTGTATGCTTTTCCTCTCTGTCCAGCTACATAGACTAAATGCCACCAATGCAAATGCCTCCAGGATTGGAAAAGTTCTGTTTCTATGTCCACAGTCTGCAGGGTACCTAAATTGCAAAGGCTTTTTCAGTGTGCTGCTTTCATGGACAGAAGGCAAAGCTGCTCAGCCAGGAGAGAATGACCACCAGATTGATGCCTGAAATTTGTTATACCAGATAACAATTTTCAAGCAATCTCACTTCTGAACCGAGCATTGTATCAACTTTCTGGTTTTTATTTGCAGCAGAGTTAAGAGTTTTCTTTCTTTTGTTTTAAGATACAGAAATTTTCTCCCTAAAACATCAGTGTATTTTCGTATTCATTCTGTTTATATTAATTTCTCTGTTTTTGTTTTTTTTATTTGTTTCATTTCCAGTTGTCTAATGGGTTTTATCACTGTAGTTTATCAAGTGACCCATCCGTAGCTTCAGTTGGTGCAGGTCCTTTCCCTCATTTCCCGCCTGTCTCCCGCGCGTGGACTCGGGCTCCCTCAGCCCTCCTTCCAGACTACGTTCATTATTACACCATTGGGCCAGGCATGTTTCCATCATCTAAGATCCCTAGCTGGAAGGTTTGTGTTCCTTTTGTTGTGGCAGTCCTCACCTCCTCATACCAACAGCATGCACATGGCAGTTGTTTCTACCTTTCGGTCCATGTAATTCCTTGTTGATTTGCTCTGTTTAATATCACTCTGAATGGGCACTGCATGGTGAAAATCGGAGAGCTAAAATCCAGTAGTGGGTATTTCTGAATGACCTGGTCTATTCTGGCACTGACTAAAGGATAGTAAAGCTGACAACACCTAGGTAGGAAGGAAGAGTTTAACTTGGGAGCATTGGTGAAAACACTCTGGGCTCTATTCAGTGAGAAAAGAGCTTGTTTAGCACCATCAAAGCTCTCAGCTGAGCAGAGAAGGACAGGCTTGGCATCCACTTGGCTTAGTGAGGCCACATGGAATACCCTGATGTTCTCCCTGGGGTGGCTGTGCTGGGCTCCCACCTGGGCCATAGGCAGGCACGCTGTCCTAGATCCAGCTGGAGTCGTTTAACAAGGCACACCAGGTAAACCCAAGTGCTGACTGAGGCTGTCCCAGCTTTACTGCCACAGACTAGAAGTGCTCACCCAGCTCAGTTTGCTCTCCTCTGGGAGGCCACTGAAAAAGAATGCAGTAACTTCTTTCAGTTGCTCCAGCTGGATCTGCAGCGGTCTTCCTTGGCAGTAGAACATCTCTGCTCTGTCAGAGCCTTGACTTTCATCCCTGCCAGGTGATTCCCCTGGGAGACTGCCCTGGAGCAAGGGGAGGAGATGTCTTGTTGCCCTGAATCCTCACAAGGCTGATGTGCAGTTGACAGTAGCTGTGCAGGGTTTAAGAGCCTGTGGATGGTTATGTAATACTGCATATGCACCATGAGATCTGCTTATACATCTAAATTGAGAGATCATGTAACAGATCCCCCTAATCTCTCTCTCTGGCAGCTGGAGACCACTGAGATACACCCAGGGTGGTCCTGGGGCTTCAGGGTCATTAGTTGTGTCTGTGCTAGAAGCACTTTGTGACAGCAAAACACTTAGAGCAGGGACAGAGATGTTAAGGCAAAGCAGAGTGTCATATGTGTTAATAAAACCAGAATACCTGTCTGTACAAGGCAATCTCTCAGTTCAGCTGCTGTGCACTTCTCACACCTTGGACTGAGACACAAGTCAGTAAAAATCCATAGTGTAGGCTTGGTCCATCATTAATTGAATATGAGAAGGCTGTGGGAAGCTGCCCAGCAGGCAGCTGACAGGGTGTGGGGCCCATTCTCATGCCCAAGTTGTTTCTTTTATTTTTAAAGCAGCCCTTGTCTCAGTGAAGGAAAACTCTTAGGATTGGGATTGCCCTTGCAGGATCTGGTGTTTGGGGAGCTGGTTCTGTGTCCCAGCACAGGACACGGGTCAGTCCTGCTCCTTGAGTGCAATTTGTGGGTTCTGGGCACCCTCAGGACTTTCCTTAACAGAGCGCTGAGTGAGTACAGCTCTCATGGCCTGAGGAATTTCTTTTTCAAATTTAGCACCAGTAATTCAGAGTGAAGTTAGTCTTTTCTCAGTATAGATCATCATTATAAACTCGATTTCAGCTAGGAAGTAAACTGAGAGATTACTCAGAGTAACTTGCTCCTCTAATGTGTATCAGAAATCTGTTGAAGCCTAATTTTTCAGAACCTCAGATATGCATAACAGCATGTAACACTAGAATTTGTGTACGTCTAGAAAAGTTACATTGCTGATTGGACATTCACGTGTATTTTGTGCTGTCTGCCAGTGACTTTTGTCCTTGAAATTCTGAAAATAAGGCTTTAACACAATGGATTTCACATAGATAAGACTATAGTATCAGCATGTTAAATACCTTCATAGAAGAACATTTGGGTAGCATAGGAAATTTAGATTCCCTTTAATAGAGGAAATACATTTTATAAATGAAGATTTTTAGTATGCTCAAAATTAATTTATTCCTCACCTTATTCAGAAAGGCATATCCAGTTTGATACGTAATCTGTTGCATTAAGATCGTACTTCTGCGTAGTTTCACGTGTAATTAAAGCAGAGTTACTGATGGAAGGTCTCACTAACAAGTGCATTTCCTTAGGACTGGGCCAAGCCGGGCCCGTACGATCAGCCAATGGTGAACACGCTGCAGCGTCGCAAGGAAAAGCGCGAGCCAGATCTCAATGGAGGAGCTCAGAGCGGACCCCCTGTGCCCCCCGAGGAGGCCCAGAGGCCTCGGAGCATGACAGTCTCAGCTGCCACAAGGGTGAAGCTCTAATTTCAACTACAGTATATTTTTAAAAGGGAATGGATGTGCTGGCTCCTGCCGGTACTTTCGGTGGGCTTTGTGTTGGCATGTGTTTATCCAGCAAGGGGTGCTGGTGTGGTCAGTGGAAATCATGTGGGCATGAGGAAATAAGCTTTGTGTAATGGCTTTTATAGGTCAGTGTCCTCCAAAGAAGCATCTGCTTCTAAGCCCAGGTAAACAGTTGGGCACAATCCTGTTGGGTTGTGATGGCGACCAGCTGTGCTGGGGAGGCGGGGGGGCAGCTACAGTGGGTGAAGGTGACTGATCCTCCCAGGCATAACAGGGCTCTGTGTGTGTGTGTCAGCAGCAGGGTGAGGAGATGGAGGCCTGCGAGGAGCTGGCACTCGCTCTGTCGAGAGGGCTGCAGCTGGACACCCAGAGGAGCAGTCGGGATTCCTTGCAGTGCTCCAGTGGCTACAGCACCCAGACAACAACTCCGTGCTGTTCTGAGGACACGATCCCATCTCAAGGTACCCATCCAAGAGATGATCCTTTTTAGAGCGTTCCCACCTGGCCACCATACACTGACCCCGCAGTGCCAGGGAGCTGTATGCCAACAGCTGTCACTCACTGGCTTTGTTGTCAGCTGGGGAGAAAGGCTGAGCATTGCTGCTGTGAAGTTTTTTCCAGCTTGGAATGCAGCCTGGATTTATTAACTACAAGAAACCTGCATTGCTTCATAGTGTACTGAACAATTGTGTATTACTCAAATGAGTTTCAGCTTAAGGATGTCACCATTTTAAAGAAGATCCTGAAATTATATTTCATGGGTTGAGTGGAATGACACTGGTATCACATCATACACTTCTTGTAGTAGTAGTAGTGTCCTTTCTGATCTATTGTCTCAGCAAAAGCTGTGCTTTCATGTTCTGTCAGCACTCTGAATCTGCTCTTAGTTTCCCTTTGTGACCTTCTATTTCCTACCTTTTTTTTGTATTTGGAAAAAGAATCCACTAGAGATCTTACCTTGGGCATAGCTGGGAAGCTGCAGTAAGGTGTTGGGTTTTGTACCCTATTTGAGAACCAGCAGCAACCTGGGAGGGAATGAATTTGGTGTTTGCAGTTCAGACCTTGTTTGCTCAGCTGCAGTGGTTGTGCCATGCAGTCACAGGAGGCAGCAGGGCTTGTGCAGGGCCAAGCTTGGCTCAGCGCTTAGGTGGAGAGGAGGGAACCCAATGCACATATTAAAGCTGAGGCTGAGTTTTCAGAGCTGACAGCTGGGATTTACTTTATAAAATAAGCAAATTTGCTGCTGAAATCACTGGTACATGGTCCTCTGAGCCCCACTTGCCTAATTTAAAGTAAATTTTTATCTTCAAGCGGTGGCATATGGCTTACAGGATGCTGGGTTTTGTATCTTCATGTGGCAACAAGTTCTGAGTCTTCGTTACTTGATTAGTTTGGAGAAGGGACTGAGTGTGTACGGTTCTTGTTTTCTTCCATGAGAGCCCTGGGCACCCTGCAGCTGTAGGGTCGTTCTACTGTGGTGCTTTCAGTCACAGTGTCTGTGAATCTTGGCCACAGGACCTCAGGCTTTCTTCCTCCCAAAGGTGGAACCACCCTTAATTCTTACTGATCCCCAGGCTTTTTTGGTTATATATACACACTTTAGACTTACTGACATGAGTCAGCTGTCTGCTCCAGTGCATTCCTAACTCTGTCTTTTGGCATCAGTTTCAGATTATGATTATTTCTCTGTGAGTGGTGACCAGGAGGCAGAACAACAGGAGTTTGACAAATCTTCCACCATCCCAAGAAACAGTGACATTAGCCAGTCCTATCGCAGAATGTTTCAAACCAAGCGTCCTGCTTCCACCGCAGGTCTGCCCACCACGCTCGGACCGGTCATCGTCACGCCGGGCGTCGCCACCATCCGACGGACCCCTTCCACCAAGCCTTCCGTCAGGCGCGGCACCATCGGCGGGGGGCCCATTCCCATCAAGACGCCCGTGATCCCCGTCAAAACACCAACTGTCCCCGACATCCCGGGCGGGCTGCCCGGCGCCCTCGCCGGGACAGAAGAGTGTCCCGAGCAAAGTCCGGAGTCTCCGGCGGCCGGAGACGGCGGGCAAGGTGTCACCAGCGTGCCCTCGTGGAGCGGACAGGCATCCGTCAACCCTCCGCCGTCAAGCCAGAAACTGGGTGTTGGCGAGGAGCAGAGGCAAGCGGTTCCGGAGAGCGAGGGGGAGGAAAGCGAGCGGGATGGGGCCGGCACCCTGGCACCCCTGGGCCAGGCGGAGCTGGATCCCGGGGAGCTGAGCCCCGGGGATGCCCCCCAGGGCGAGGATATGCTGAACGCCATCCGGCGCGGCGTCAAACTGAAGAAGACGACCACGAATGATCGCTCAGCACCCCGTATTTCCTAGGAGTGGAGAAGCTGCCAGAGTACCAGACGCTGAGAAGGAACTGTGAGGAAAACTAATTTGTCTCTATCCATTCCAATCTGTAATCAGTGATTTTTTTAAGATGCTCGGTAACAGACAGTCTGAAAGTACTCTAAAAGAGAAAACAAATGAAAGAGCATAATAAGGCATAGTCTTCACTGGTGTTTTAATTTGTAAATATCAATGATTTTGTTTCTGCATTTTTTTGATCTAAGTTACACTTTTAATTTTTTCTGAAGGTGCCAAATCCCATTTACCTTTTTTATAACTCTCTTTGTAAAGTTTTAAATCATAGGAGAAAAAAAAAAAAAGTCAAGTAGTTAACTTCAGCAAAGGGATTTAATGAAAATTTGGCTTTTTTGCAAGCTTTTGTAGAACTCCTTGTAATAGTGAGGTTAAAAAAACAAAACAATGGGACTTACTAGTTTAAGTCAAGCTGTAAGGAACAGATTCTCATTTAAGTATTAAAAAAAGTTTGACAAGGAGAAATAAAAATTGACAATAAAAGCAATATATAATGCAAGGAAGAAACCTGCAGTTGGTAGAGTTATTGGGGGGGTAGTGGGGGGAGGGAGATGCCATCAAAATAGCAGATGCTGTTGCACAAAAGTAGCCTAGTAGGATGGATTACTAGTAGCTTCATGGTAAATGCATCAGAATAAGCCATATTGGATTGCAGTGTTTTGTTTCTGTAGGGTGTTTTAAGACTGGGTTTTTCCACATTTCTTTTTTGACTGCACAGCAGCAACTCTCAGTCACATGCATGCAGCCTTTACTGTGTAGGCTTGGTTCTTCCACCTTCACGTTCTGTTCCACTCATCCTTCCGCTGAGTACAAACAAGGACAACAGGCTTAAGGCAGTTACAAATGTGAAAACATTTTTAAAATGCAAGCAGGGAGTTCTTAATATTATCAAAATGCCTTTTTCTGACTGTGCCCAGCAGGCTGGGCACCTTGGAAAGCCCAACTATTTTGAGAAAACACTTAAAAATTGACAGGTGTGACCAGCTTGTGATCTAACTGCGAATGTTTCTTTCCAATACAGGGGCTTGTTTTTCTTAACTTCTTTTAAATGGCAGTTGATTGGCTTTTCTTAAATATCGAAAAGAAAGGGGCGAGGGGTGGGGGGTGGGGAGAGATACTGGTTTTTTGATAATACTGGGAGTCTGACCACTATATTCTCTTTTTTTGTACTTTAAGTCATGTTTTTTGGAACGCTATTGATAGAATCATTAAGAGTTGGATTTTTTCCTTAAAGTAAAAGTAAGTTATTGCTGCAATACCCGTCTCCTAAAGCCGACAGAAATATGCAGACCCCTTGGCATGACACAAGTTCCCATCAGACAATCCAGAAGGATGCTGTCTGCCCACCCACAGCAGACCCACGTGTGGATGGATTCCAGACTTGCGGTTCCAGGATTGTTTAAAAATGCACCAAATAATACAAAATAAGGGGCTGGTTTCCACCACATGCTCTGCAGATTTCTGTTGGCTCTAGACTTGCCTACATGACTTCTTATGCTTTAATACATAACTGCATTGGATGTGAAACTTCTAGTAACTGTGTAGTCACTGTGTTCTATATGACATTTTACACTGCTGTGCTTGCTAACCTTTTTTTTTTTGTTATGGCTTAAAAGCAAAAAGAAAAAAAAAAGCATGATTCTTAGAAAATATTAAACCTTCCTTTCTTTGAAAAACAAGCTCCTTATTACAGAATATAATAAACAGTAGTGCCTGTGGTGTAGCCCACCAATCTTGATACAGTAGCTGATGCATTGTGCAAATGAGGCTTTGAGATGGTTTTTGCATAAACAAAAACTGCTAGGAGATAATCTCAATAGTTAAAAGTGTTATTTAAACCTTTGAAATAAATGGATGTAACTGTACCCAAGTACAGCTTTTCACTTGTTTAGTTCTTAAACGTTAGTATAATCAGTAAAATTTAATATAAAATGTTGCCAAATTCAATGTAGAAAGAATGTGACAAAACACTTTGGATAGTTCTATTGTTTGTGTTTTTGCATATTGTAAAAGCAGTGTCACAGCTAAAAAATAAAATGTTTCTAATGGTAAATTATTGTGGTTTAGTTGCTAGTTTGTACTGAGAGTTGACCTCTCCCTGTGCAGTTTTTTGTTCTAAACTGGTATAAATAATTGCTGTAAGTGTGTCTCCCTTCTACATTGTAATGATTGCTTAAGCCTACATTATAAATAAAGAACTGCTGGAAAACTTCTGTATTTTGGTTCTTAACGACTTTCTGCTTCCAGAGCATTGGATATCACTGGTGCCCTTCATCAGACTTCTCAAGACCACACAGGTTCCATCTGTGTGTAATAGGAGCAAGAGAGAATAAAAAAATAAGTAAATGAAATTGCATGTAGCTGTGTTTTAGTGATGTGCCCTGGCAGGGCAGTAGCAGAACAGAAATGCAGTGCTAGTGATGGGAATTCCTGTTAAATAGAAACTGATGACATTCCTCTGCTCCTCACTGTTCTTACCCAGCCAGAAAGCACAGATAACTCGGCATGTTTGTGCATCCACTTCAGTGCTGGACTGCAGTTCCTTGTGCCAGAGGAGAAAAATTGCTGCTTCAACACTGCCTGTGCTCCAGCCAGAATTTATCAAGCACAGCACTGGCCCCATCTCCCACAGCTCCCCAAGACACTCTTTTTTGTTCAGCTTTCTCAGGAACAAAGGCAGTGGGGGAGGATGTTGCTCCCTCTTGCAGCTGCCACACAGTGGCCCGGTTTATTTCCTTGTCACTGTGATGGACTCATTTTTGTGTAAAGGTTTCCATTTGTCACTGCATTGGGTTTGCATGGCCAGGTTTTGGTAGCAGGGCTGGCTCCTCTGAGAAGCTGCCAGAAGCTTTCTCATGTCCAACAGAGCCAGTGCCAGTCAGCTCCAGGATGGGCCTGGTTCTGGCCAAGGCTGAGCCCATCGGTGACAGTGGTAGCTCCTCTGGGATAACAGGTTTAAGAAGGGGAGAAGGTTCCTGTGTGACAGCAACAGCAGCTGGAGAGAGAAGCAGCCCTGCAGACATCAGTGAGGAAGGATGGGAAGGAGCTGCTCCAGGTGATGGAGCTGAGATTCCCTTGCAGCCCGTGGAGGTCCATGGTGGAGCACAGATCCACCTGCAGCCCATGGAGGAGCCAGTGCTGGAGCAGGGTGCTCAGAGGAGGCTGTGAGCTTGTGGGTGAGCCTGTGGGTAAGCCTGTGCTGGAACAGGCTCCCAGCAGGGACCTGTGGCCCTGCAGTGAGAGGAGTTCCCACCCTTTGGTCGGTTTGGGTCAGCTATCCTGGGTCCTGGTTCCTTCCCAAGGTTTGCCCCCAGCCCACTGGTGTGGGGGAATGCTGACTGGAGAGCCTGGATGCTGTGGAGAAGTGCTCAGCAGTAGTTGGAGCACTACTGTGCTCTCAACATCTTCCAGGACTTAAGGTTTGCCATGGGGAAAGTTAATTCCATCCCAGCCAGTCCCAGTACAGTCATGAAGATGTCACAGGAAAAACTCAAGGTGATTTGTCTGGAAATATGTCTTGCCTCCAAAAGGCTCATGGTTTCATTCCCCCAGCTCTCTGTGGATCTCACATACTGCTGGACACGGAGCTGCATCTTCACTCAGGTGTCAGTGCTGTGCTCAACCAAAGGCACTTGTTCCTAGTGAGAATTCCAGCCTGAGGTAAGGCTTGCTGAACAGCCATGCTGGAAGAGGGCACACCTCAGTTCTTCTGCTGCTTTTGACTAACGGAGTGCAGAGAACAGATCCTGCTTCCAGGCAGGTGTGAAAGTTTCAGTAGTGGAATACATACAGCTGTTTTTCTGGTATTCTTTTGTTTTCAAAATTCAGACATATTTTAGCTTGCAGGCTTACTGAAGGGGGGCATGTAAGTTTCTAGAAACCAGCCAGAGTAAAGCCTTTCCTTATTGCTGAGCTATGAATGTTTAGTCCTTAAAACAGCTGAAGTTCGTGCCTTTATCATCTTTTGTTCAAGACTTAGTTGGGTTTAATGGAAAAATTAGGCCTTAGTGTTAAATATGGCATGATCAAGTAACTTCTCCAGAATGAAAGTCAGATTAGGCAACCCCAAACTCCTCCCTTCTAGCCCTAAAAATGGGAAAACAGCTGAAGAGCCAGGTTTTCCTATGAGCCTTACTCAGTGGCTGTATCCCATCTGTTCCCCCACAGGGTGGTAAGTGAAAGTGCTAGCAAAACTTCCTGTGTCTTCTTTGGGAACGTGGCCAACAGCAAACAGCTTTTTGTCCTTAGTTCACTGTCACACAGGCCCATGAATGGGCACAGAAGAGCCATATTCCTGAGCAGCCCACGTGTGTTAACTGATACAGCTCAGTGTTTATCTGGGATTCGGATTATATGGGCACCAGCTTTCTTCTGGTGCTTCACAGCACTGTTATCTATGCCAGCAGGAAAAATGATATTGTAAGGAAGGTTTATGTCTCGCAAGATTTGACAGTGAAGTGAAAAATGCAGCAAGGAGTCTCATGACGAGAGGAGGGAGGGCAACGTGTCTTTATCCCATATCAAGGTCAGAAATACCCTCATTCTGCGAGCCCCCAAAGCATGTCTGCTGCTGTCACCATCCTGACACTCCAGCTTTAAC
This sequence comes from Scytalopus superciliaris, assembly GCA_013400415.1. Taxonomy (NCBI): domain Eukaryota; kingdom Metazoa; phylum Chordata; class Aves; order Passeriformes; family Rhinocryptidae; genus Scytalopus; species Scytalopus superciliaris. The sequence continues at coordinate 526,166 of VXBX01006274.1, read as the reverse complement.
ACCTTCCCTGTATTTAGTACCACATGCCAAGTTAGGGGGCTGGTACGAACTGTTTATTAATTTTCATCCACTCCCTTCAGGCTCCCCTCCCTCCCACCTTCTCTCCAGTGGGAGACAGGTTCTTGCCCCAGTTATTTTCAGGTTAGCTGCTGAGCATTTGATCAAGTACCCTGTTAAATCTCACTCTCCCACCCCTTTAAGCTCACATTCCTTCTCTGGGAGCATGAGTTTAATGTGGCCAATCTCTTCAGTCTTAGTTGAGTTTTCTAACTCTGTGAAAGATGCAACAGAACTTTCTCTGGTGTCAGTGTCCCACCAGGATTTCTCCACAGGCTGGCCCGTGTTCAGGGACATTGCAGGTACATGGCATACATGGCACAAGCTGGCAGTGAAGTGTGAGTCTGCTAGAGAAGAGCAGTGTGCAGGAAAAACACCTACTCTGTTGCTTTATTTGGCTTTATTCTGTATTACTTAGAGAAGCACGTGGCCACTGACATGTGAACTGCTTCCAGCAGACAGACCCAGTGTGCTTTACATGGGCATTTCCCGGGGCCGTGTGACATACTGCCACCACAGCGGGGGCAGATGCCCTTCCTTACGAGCTGGAGGCAAAGCTTCAGTTTTTGGACCACCTGCTGGAGTTTCTTCCTCCAACTGCTTAATCTGTAAGACAACATAAAATTGCTTTAGCACATTAACACACATTCCCATAATGTGGCTTTCAGTGCCCAGGCAGTGAGCAAAACCAGCCCCCACTCAGCTGACAGACAGGTTTCATGTTTCCAAACATTCACTTCCACTCAGTAATCATTGCAGGCTCATATTACCTAATTAAGAAGGAATTTCTAGGAGAAAGAAGTGACTTATAAGAGAAACTTTACTTAAAAGGTCATTATTTCCACGTAACTCATGCCTACCATTGCTTCATTAGACAGGCTGAGTCCCCCTGCTGCTTTGGAATGGCCAGAAATTAGTCTGATGACCACTGTGGCAAGTCACTTTCCAAGGTGCAACCAGAAAGTGTCAGAGCTCCGTAGCAGCAGCAGAGGAATTCTCTGGTCATCAATCTCCTCTCATCCCACTTTGGAGTTCTGGCTTTTTCTCTTTTTTACAAAACCACTACAGCAGCCCTCACTAACTCAAACACAGCTGCAGGTTCAGCTTTAACTTCAAATTCCCTTCACAGCCTTTCAGAAGCTGTAACTCCCAGATCTCCGGGTAGATATTTTAGGTCAAGTCAGTGTTTCACACTGACAGAGGTTCCCATACAGCAGAGTCTAACTGAGACTGCAGGAGGCATTCAGCCCTTTTCCCAGGAATATATCTGTGTCACAGAAAGTACTTGTGTACTGAAGAGACTTTACTTTGCATAGAGAAAGCACTGACCTCCTTTTCCCAGCTTTCCCGCTGCAGCTTCTTCCATTGCTCTCGTTTGGCAAAGTAATCAGGGTACATTGCCTTCTCAGAAGGGTGCCAGAAATCCAAGCACCATTCAGGAAGCTGTTAACAAAAAATATAATTTTATGTATTATTCTTATGTATGAAATCACATCTACTACACACATACATAAGAAGGAAACTCAATCATTGAAGCCAGTAGTACTTCCTGGGGTTTTATCCATTTTGAAGTACTATATAAAAATACCATTTAAGAGGTGCATGACTACTACAAGTCTCAAGGCACGTGGTAGAGGTCAGGACTCGTAGGAAGACATCACAGCATTTCAAAAGAAGTCCGAGGTCATCTCCATTTACTCTCAAGTTCTCAAAATAATTCCTTCTGGTGAAAGAGAAGATCTCATTTCTTCCTTTACTTCTCCCAAAGGCAATAGTTTTGAGCGATCCTTCTCTTCAACTACTGACTTATTTTACTTGACAAAGACAGAACATTACAGCTCTATTTTGCCTGTCTACACTTACTAAGAAACAAGCAGTTTTTTAGGCCTTTAGAATCTTAACAATGGTCTGACCTCTATGACGTTCACACAATGAAACTAAAATTCTGCTGCAGTGTATCACTGAATGTATACATTTTAAAAACAGGAACATCAATTAAGAAAAAGCAAACCCAAAATCCCAGCAATGCCCAAGCTCTTAAAAAAAAAAATTTAGAAGTTGCTCCAGTACCATAGTTTACTTAGTGACATTTACACTTTCAGTTTTCTGCTGTGAGTAAACATTTCAATGAACAGAAACAGCAGAGCTGCTACTGTAATAAAATATCCACGCACATCAAACTACAATTAAAACAGCCCAAGATCCAAAAATTACATCTTGTAGCAGCACCCACAATGGACAGTCACTGACATATCAGATATAGCCAGATAAATTCTTGTGATGCCATTTTGTTCACAGTTTTAGCACAGCAAACAGGGCAAAGAAAAGAGAGCATAATCTAGTTTTTATTTCTGTATGAAGACTAATCTTGACCATCTATTGCTTAATGGGCCTTTTTCTGTCCAGATTCTCTCTCACTATTATCTCTACTCCTGCTAAGGCCCCTGACCTTGGCATGAGCTTAAGTCCTTCTCTTCCCTTTTCACTCATATATTCTTTCTTCTGCCTGTGATAAATCTACACTCTATTTTTCCTCTCACGTGGTTTCTTACACATAAAGATCTGATGAAATCCAGCTTTGTGCCAGCACTTTTTTCAAATTCAGCTTAGCATTAGCTTCTAGTAACACATTAAAAAGTCGATGCCAAGAAAGCAAGAGCCCTGTTTTTGCATACGAAACCTGTTTATTTACTCCTAAACAGAATAATCTAGATGGTCAAAAGCCTGTGGAAGGGCTTCAGAGCCTAAAAATAAGGCTTCTATTTTCAGGCACAGCTCCTGTCGCACAGCAGGGCACAAACACGTATGTCGCACTGCAGCATATCCAGGGAAATGATTAACTGAAAACGCTGGGAGAATCCGGGTGGGACTGAGTGAGGGGATGTCCCCCCAAAGGCAGGGTGACACCTGGCCGGGGCAGGGACACACCAGGGCTGTTTCTGGCACAGCCTCCCCCAGCTCAGCCCCAGCCCCGTCCCGGGCCTGCCCGACCCACCGCGGGGCTCAGCCCACCGCGCAAGGCAGCACGGCGATTACACCAGGAAATAAACCCCCCAAAAACCCAACCAAACCAGCACACACCGAGCAAACGAACAAGCCCCGTTCCGAGGGATGGCAGCAGCGGGGCAGCCCGTCCCTCAGGCCGCGCCGCAGCCACCGGAACCAGGGCCGGGCTGAGATGGCGGCCCGACGGGCCCTCACCTTGAAACACTCGTACCGCTCGTAGGCGGTGCCGCCGGGCGAGTCCGGGAAGATGTAGGGCTGCGGGTGCTGGTTAGCCCAGAACTCCTCCTCGCCTGCCCTCAGCAGCTCCGTGGCCTTCACCATGTCCTTCACATCCTTGTTCTTATCGAAGCGCTCCCTCAGCAGGCAGGCGAAGTAGCGGTACTTGTCTCTGCGGGCAGACGGAGGTCACGCACAGTGAGGAGGGAAACCCCCGCCCCCCACACACACAGACACACAAGCAAAGGCCGCAGCTCACCGGTAGATGCACCAGGACTCGAGGTGCCGCAGGGATTTCTTGTACAGCCGCAGCACCTTCTGCTGGTGTGTGAGATACGCGGCCATGGCGGCCGAGCCCGCAGCGCCGCCCTCAGCACCGCCCTCAGCGCGGGGCACGCCGGGAGGGGCCGCGGGGGCTGCGGGGCCGCCATGAGCCGGGCCGCCTTCATCGGTGAGGGGGGAACGGGGCTGGGTGTGCGGGGCTGGGCCCAGACCCTTCGACAGGGCTCCTCTCAGACCCACAGACAGGGCTGGGCCCAGACCCTTCGACAGGGCTCCTCTCAGACCCACAGACAGGGCTGGGCCCAGACCCTCAGACAGGGCTCCTCTCGGCCCCACAGACAGGGCTCCTCTCGGCCCCACAGACAGGGCTCCTCTCGGCCCCTCCGACAGGGCTCCTCTCGGCCCCACAGACAGGGCTCCTCTCGGCCCCACAGACAGGGCTCCTCCCAGCCCCGCATCCCGGGCCTGTCACCCCCTCCGGCTGCTCCCGGCTTCAGTCCCTGGATGCGGGGCTGGGAAAGCCGTGGGAGCCGAGGGGGCCAGGCCGGGCTGGGCCTGGGGCCGTCCCGCAGCTCCTGCCCCTCCCTGCCCGGGGGAAGCTTGTGTGGGACGTGCCGCGTTTTTCCTTCCCTCTTACTGCTTGTTTGCGTGAATTTGTGTTTTCAGATTTATTTGCAATGAACAGTACGCGTGTATTTGCTTTTGTGATTACGAGAGTGTGTCTGGAGTTATGCATAACCTTTATATGGCTTATCGAAGTGCTGATCAGGGACCATCAAGATCTGTTTTCCATTGTTTTCTCTAGTTGTCTAATGCTCAGAGTAAAATCTAGAGTGACTAAAACTTCTAATTTGTGTCTTTGTTTTTCCACAGATATTGGTATTAACCTGACAGATCCTATGTTCAGAGGGATCTACAGGGGAACACAGAAACATCAAGGTCAGTGTTTTCTCTGTATCTGCTGAAAGGCAGAAATCCTCTTGGTAAAATAGAAACCTCTTACATGTCAGATTGTGAGGGTAGTTTCTTTTTTCTCCTCAAGAACTGGATGCTTATTTACTAGGGCTTGAAGAAGAAAGTGCCACAAAATAAGTTAGATAGCCTAAGCAAAATACATTCTCTTAATTGCTGTTAAGCTGTCATGCAGGTAAGTCTGCTTCTGGAGCAAATTGGACAATTGGTGATCAGTTTGTTAGGTGGAAAAACGGGGGTGAGGATTATGAACAATAGCCTATCAAAGTATTGCATTGCTGATTCGTAGTTACTAATTATAATGTGGGATTTTTTTGCTCTCGTGGCCTTTAGATATAGATGTAAAAACAGTCTCCTAAAGTAGGTGGAAAAAATTCTGTTAACTTTTTGTATTTAAACTGGATCTTCAGTTACTGCATTTTGTTACTATTTTCTAAAGATAACCAAATATGGTTTAACGATTTAATTATTGGAATTCTGACTGAATGAAAGTTGAAAAGTAGTTAAATTACGCTGTTAAACCTTAGGTTCAACTTAGGACATTTTTATGAACTTTTACAGATGACCTGCTGGATGTGGTAGAGAGAGCAGTCAAAGTTGGCATTAAAAAGGTAATTTCATAAATAAAATTGCTTTAATATTTTAAACTGCCTTCTAATATTTTGGTTTTTTAGTGCTCTCCTACTAATACAAATGTTTCTGGGACTGGCAATGGAAAATGCAATGACTTCCTTCAGTAGCACAAAACAGAAGTGTTCTGTGCAGAGCACTGGCTTTCCTCTGCATGGATCATTAGCTGATTATCTAAGTTCAGGGGTATTGTAGGTGATGTGTATGTAGACTTTATTTTGTACAGTTTCAGCAGAAATGTGTTTACTTCTAAGCTACTGCACTCAACTGGTATGTAATTTTCCATGTCAGTTGCATTATAGGCAACCACTCCTTTCTTCTGGAATCATGTGGGACTCTTAGAGGGTAAGTTTCATGAGGAAAGGCTGAGGGAGCTGGGGGTGTTTAGCCTGGAGAAAAGGAGGCTCAGGGGTGACTGTGTCACTCTCTACAACAACCTGACACAGGTTGTAACCAGGTGGGGATTGGCCTCTTCTCCCAGGCAGCAAGGGACAGGACAAAAGGAAATGGCCTCAGGCTGTGCCAGGGGAGGTTCAAGTTGGACATCAGGAAGAATTTCTTCATGAAATGGGTTGTTAAACATTGGAATTGGCTGCCCAGGGAAGTAATGGGGTCACTGTCCCTAGAGGTGTTCAAGAAATGACTGGATGTGGCACTCAGTGACAAGGTGGGGGTTGGACAAAGGTTGGACTTGATGATCTTGAGGTCTTTTCCAACCTTAATTATTCTATGATTCTGAATCAGTACTTACTGCTGCAGATCAAAGCTCACAGACTCTTCTGATTGCGACCCTTCAGATATTTCTGTTTGTAAATTAAATTGGTAACTGCAGGAAAGCTGGGAGTGCCCATAAGCTCTTACAGTTGAGACATCTGAATGTTTATTAGTAAATACTGGCTTACATGTATTAAAACAGCATCATTATGAGAGGTTTTGTAACTCTTAACTTGAAACTGGTGCTTTCAGTTACTCTTTTAGTTATAATTGTCCAGCCTGCCCATCCCTCTCTCTCTAAACTAATTGTTGACAAAAATATGAATTAACATAGAATACTTTGCGTACTGTCACAAAATGTTCTACTGCACTAGTAAGGCTGCTGGATTAGAAATACAGAAATAAACACTCCTCTAGAAGAGGAATAAGCTTCTTGGGAGTTTGTTGAAAAACTCTCATCTAAAAAGAGCAGGAAGTGAACTGGGAGACAAAAAAAACCCTTCAGTGATGGAGAAGTTGCCCCACTACAGCAAATCCAGAATTGAGGTCACTTTTGTATGTGCTAAGTGCTATTTAATATTTATACTGCTCTCTGAAAATGGCAGTTTTCCTGCTGATTTATCGTAATTTTTTGGTGAAGTTTTGCCCTGTGCTGGATATATATTGAGCCATTTTCAGCTTAACATTTCTGTGGTGATCCTGTTGGGATATGTCCGTCTGTCACGGAGCATCCTGCAGGAATGTCTGACCTGGTGCTCGCTGAGTCTGGTGTACAGCATGTGGAGGGATAAGAGTTGTTCAAAAGCAATGTAGTCATGATTTAGGGCAAGGGATGGTTCAAAAAAATCACTGTAAGCAACAGTTCTGGTGTGATAACTGAACTTAAGATAAAAACAAAAGATCAAGAGCTGGAAATTCTTAAAATTGTAATTTCAGCTCTGATACAAACTTGTTTTTTTGTTTAACTGCTTACTTCCTCATGCCTTGTTTTGGCGTTTGGGAGTCCTTATTTTCCCCACTTGTAAGGCAGGGAGAATGTTTCTGAGTAGCATTTCTTGAATGCAAATACAGTTTCTTGAGTCATTGTCTAATGAAGGTCATAGTGCTGCAAATGTAAGTATTTTATTCATTTAATGGTTTGAATGCTTAGCATAGGAAAAATCAGATTTTTATACCTAGTGTATTTATTAGCTCCTGAATTTGTTACTGATTTATGAAATCTTGTTTTATATATATATTAGTAATTGTGTTCGGATGTTCTCTGTCGAGATTCTTCATGTATGAGTGTTTTCTTAAACATTCTGTTTGATGTTCAAAGAACATGCACACTGACAGTACTTTTCTTCTTTCAAGTTTTTGATTACAGGTGGGAGTTTAGAAGATAGTAAAGATGCATTGCAGCTGGCACAGACAAATGGTATTTTCACTTTAAACTTACGTTGTCAGTCAAAAATATAACCTTCTCTTCTCTCAGAATTAAGTTCAAAAGGATCTGTCCCAGAGGTGTTTATAGAATTTCAGATTAAAATGAGAAATTACATTTCAGAATGGGATGAATGCATTGTGTATGAGTTTGTGTGTGTTGCTCTTTGGATCCCTGATGTTGGAAGAAATAATTCTTTCCTGCAATTTCTATTTCTAGATAAAAATAGAAATTATAGAAATTTTTTGGAATAAAAAATTTATACAAGTCTCTGTTCTAGGAACAAGCTAGAATGCTTATGTGATGTGAAATATATGGGTTTTGTTGGGGGTTTTTTGTGTTTTACTTCCCAATTTGTCATGATCAGCTTCATCATGAAGAGGTGTGGTTCTCCTAGTTTTTGCTTTCTTTCTGTGGAAAGGAATACATATCTTCTTTTTCTTCAGGTAGATTTCATTCCATTAATTACTTAAATATGTATTTGAACTAAAGCACAAGTTAAAGTTGGGGGTTTTTTTTATTTACTAACAGAAACATAAAATAATTTCAGTTTGAATGAACCTGAGGAGGTAGCTTGGTCCAACCCAGTCCCCCTCCCCACCACCATCAAAGCAGGGCTGGCTTTATTGTTAGGGCAGGTTGCTCAGGACCTTCTGCAGTTCTTCCTTTCTCCCCCGTGCTTTTCCATTCTCCATGAAAGCACTTAGCAGAAAAGTTAGTTCTGGCAAGGTAATCTGCATTAGAGACCTGGGAAATCAGGCGGATGTGACTTGGGAAGTTCTGTAACAGTTTATGTTACATACAGTTTATGTAGGGGCAGGTGAGGGAAATCACATGCTCTTTGCAGGTCGTAAAGCTGGAATAGCCTGATGTACTTTGAATGATACCTGTTTCTAAATTATCTCAAGAGGTCTTTTCCAGCCTCACCAATTGTATGATTTATTGGGGGCTGCTCCACCACAGCAGTTGCAGTTTTGGAGTACACTAAGCAGTGTGTGCTAAAAAGAGAGATAGACACACACACACCCCACTGGAGATACTGTCTGACATCTTTTTAAGCAGAAAATATCTGTCTCATAAAGTTATTATCAAGATAAAGATGTTCAAAGGGAGTTTTTTGTTAGAACAGTGAGCAATAAAAAAATCCCTCCAGATGCAGATATTGTTTATACTTTCGATAAATTTTCTTTTTTTATTCCTTAAAATTTCCTAATATTCTCTTGCTTTAGACATGTTTTACAGTACAGTTGGCTGTCATCCTACCCGCTGTGGAGAATTTGAGCAGAGTAGCCCTGAACAGTATTTATCTGAACTAAAAAACCTGATTGAAAAGAATAGGACAAAGGTGGTAGCAGTTGGAGAATGTGGCTTAGGTAAGTGTTCTCTTAGTACCAATATTTATTTTTTTCTAGACATATACTAAAAAAATCCTAAAATACTAAATGGGTCTTTTGTCTTTTCTGTTCATAGATTTCGATAGGTTAGAGTTTTGCCCAAAGGAGATCCAACTCAAGTAAGAAACTTCTGATGATTATGAATTGACTTGTAGCAATTACAGAAGTGTTTTCTATCTTGTGTTCTAGCATGTAACATTTTGTCAGGTACAGACCCTACAACGTGCAGGATTTGGTCCAGGGGTTTTTTGACAGAAATGGAATTTTTAAGAAATAAGCTTACATTCAAGTAGTGCTATGTGCTAAATTTTGCTGCCTGCCTGGTCTTGACTTAGCATGGCTTTTTCTGTAAAATGGAGCAGAAATTGCAGATTTCTGGGTGTGACAGATGTTCACTCTTGCTAATTAAGAGCTCTGAGATTTGTGGGGACAGTAATAACTGTAGCATGCAAAAGGATGAGATTGTTGAATGAAAGGTGTGGGGAAGGGAACAGAACTGTCAAAAAGGCTAAATCAGCAGCAGGGGGAAAATGAGCTTTTAGTAAGGGAGGTGTTAGCTGGGAGCAGATAGTTGAGAACTGATGATAAAGGTAATCTCAGGAGGTAGAGAGATCTGTGTTTGGAAGTAACACATGTGGCACAGATACTGAATGAACAGAAGCCAGCACAGCCCCTAAAATCAGCCTGCATTCCTGTATCTAGATCTTCTGCCTACAGAGGGAGCTCAGTGAAGGATACAGGTGGTAAATCCAACTAAGAGGAGTGATGAATGAATTGCACTTGGATGTTACTGTTCTGAGTAAATTAGTCACTGGGGGGCAGTGGTTGGTTGTGTTTGTTCTAATTGCTACATGTTAGCAGGACGTGGAGTTAATTTCTTCATAATGCTACAGTGAAATACTCAGCAAAGGGGACAGGACTTTTTACCTGATAGAATTCAGTCTACACGAAGTTCAGCAAAGCACACTTTGGAGCATAACCTGATTCTTTTCTGTGGCAAGCTAAACCACTGATGGAATATCAGATTGTAAAATCCTTACTGCCATGTGTTATTGGGAGAAAAATGATGTATCTCATTTCCTTATCTAATGGACTGAAGACCTGTAGAGACTTTTAATTGGGTGCACTGAAACTGTGTTTTGAGGAAAGAGGTGACAGTTTTCAGCTGCTCCGGAGTTCAGGTGTAGCAGGCACAGGGATAGCTGGCAAGTAGCTGCAGTTCCCCCACAGGAGAGCAGCATGGTAGTTTCCCAGGACATAGTCTCAGAGCATGACCTCTGTTTTAATATTTAATCATTATTTTTCTAGTTAGTTTTGTTGTGTTTTCTTTTGGATCATTTTCACCTGTAAATAATGATTATTATTTTCAGTCCTTTTTCTTGGATTTAAAAGCTAATAAAGGTGAGAATCTAATATGCATGAAATTCCTTTGTTGTAGCATTCTTAAGAACTTTTTATTCTCAGAATTTTTCTCCACTCTCAAAACTTCCAGAAGCAACATAGAATCAGCATATACTGAATGACAGTCTGTGTGCCCACATGAAAAGGTTGTTCCTTAAGCACTGGATTAGTCAGGTTTAGTTTCCTACTGAATTTTTTGTTATTCCAATCACCATATGTCTGGTTTCTTCTTGCTTTCCCAGGGTTTGTTTGTTTGGGGGTTTTTTGTTTCTTTTTTTTCATTTTTATTATTATTTTTTCTCTTCAGTAACTTCACCTCCCCTTTCTCTTTGATAGGCCAAGAAGCAACATGTGTTGGGCTTCAATGTTGCTAGAAATGGAAGAAGCTTGAGTTGCCTTTCCATTTGTAGGGGCACTAAACTTTGTACTTTCAAGGCCAGTACCCTTCTCAAAATTAGATTGAAATTGGCCAGATAGGTTACTTAGGGGGCTTATTTGCAGCTCAGTTTCTAAAACCTCTTTCCCATATGAAACAAGCATTCTGTTAAAAAAAAAAGGCAAACACCAAAAATGAAGGAGTTGTAGCTATTTAACCACCAGAGCAATCACAAGTCGCAATAATTTATATTTAGTCAAACAAGTTAAACTAAGCACAGTGTCTAGACAAAGAAGACTGAAAGTAGATGTAATGCATTCTCATCTTCATGTCAGTTTTCAAGGTTACAGTTGATTTGTTTCACCTGTTTTATCTCAAGATTTGCACTGATTAACAAGGAAGGTAACATTGATCCGTGAAATATCAACCTGTAATACACAGAAAACAGTGAAAAAGGCACGAAATTAAATGACCAGTTGCATATTTTTTCCTTTGGTTGGGTTTTTTTTAAGGAAAATGTAAACCAAACTAATGGTTTGCTGCCGCTTTGATTGACGTGTGACTCATGCACAGCAGTATGTGGTCAATGGAGTTTGCCTTTGAAATATGTGTGGTAACTGATGATGGGAATTCCCCAGTGTGCTGAACAGTTCTTAACAGCAACACCTAAAGAAATCCAGCCTGTCGGGACAGTCTCTGTTGTTCTCCCGCCTTGTCCAAATAAAGTCACCTTTCAAATTACATGGGGACACTGAGTCACCTGTGCCCTGCTGGCCTTCTGCCAGGCCTAAGTTCCTCTACTGTGTTTCCTGAGCACGGGTGATTTGCATGCCTGGTGGCAGCAGATGTTGAAGGGTAACGCTCACAGAGCAGAACTAGCAGCAAATGACAAGCAGAGGTTAGTTCAGTGCTAATTAGTTTCCTTTGGAAACTGCACGGGGGGATTTGGCTACCTGGTTACCTTCCCTCTGCCCAATTTTAAGGTCTCCTGGTAGGGTGGGGCCTCACTGCTACTGCTTCCTCAAAGGCAACTGTAGGAGTAGAGGGATAAAAGGGAATGCAAAGGAAAGGGTGCAGGCACATAAAGGAGAGGAGGGAAAACAGGTGAAGACAACAGGTATAATGGGGCAGAAGTCTGATGTCTAAGAGAGGAAAGATGGCCCTCCATGGATTGTTGCTTCCAGGTCAGCAGCTTTGATGCAGTTCTGCCTATTTGAGGCTGTAGAAATAGTGACCCCTCACTCGCCTTCACTGAGTTTACAAATCCTTGAACTAGTGGTCTCCATGTCACCCACACTCTCCCATTCCTGACATTTCAAAACTTTGTGGAATGAACAGTCAGTTCCTCTTTCATTAAAAATAAATAAGACTGAACTCCAGCACACACATTAAACAAGAGTACATGCCCAGCACATACATACGCTGTGCATCCTGCAGTACTGATGCTCTTGGCCACTAACCTGTCTTCCAGCACAGACCACTGCTACAGCAATATACCATGGGAAAGAGTTTATTTTAAATCCTTGCACCAGTAAGAGCTTTTGCATGGCAAATCTGTTAATTCTGTCTTTAGTTCTGGACGACAGAAGCTGGAAAAAGCTTTTACTGTGTTTCTGTTTAAAGGTGATTTTTATTTTACAGATATTTTGAAAAACAGTTTGACTTGTCAGAGCAGGTGCAACTGCCCTTGTTTCTCCACTGCAGAAACTCACATGCTGAATTTTTAGGTGGGTTTTGTTTGAGAATTTTGTATTCAGAGCTAATTCTGAATATGAAATCTTCCAACTTTGTCTGTTACAAAGCTGTCTTACAGTTTTATTTATTTTATTTCATAGACATAATGAGAAGAAACCGAGACAGATTTGTAGGAGGGGTGGTAAGTATGGACTTCAGTGTAGCATTCATTTTTATGTGCATGTGTGATTTTTTTGCAAGGTAAGAAGATAGGCTGAGAAAAAGCTCTGCAGCTGACGTGAGCAGTTTTTCTTGGCCTGTCAGAAGAACAGTTTAAGCACCTTATAATTGACATTGGCCTTTTCCCAACTCGTCAGTCTGTAACTGCAGTGCATTCAGACCACAGATAATTTAGATGCATGTTCCCAGTGAAAGCCATAACCTCAGACATTTGCTTCTGACGTTAGACATCACTTTTAAATTAAAATCAGATGTAACTTTTGATTACTTTCTGTCTTTAGATATTCAGATCATGTTTTTTAATTCAAAACAGGACTTTTAATTCAGTAACAGGAAAGGCTTTGGGTGAAATGGTTAAGGAAGTCCAGCAATGCTCTTTCAGGTTTCCATTATGGCCTGGTTTTCCAGAAGTAATAAATGCTTGAATTATTCTATCCTTACGTGAGACCACACCTCCTACAAGAATATCTCAGTCCCCAGGTTTGCCCTTTGCTACTGCAAAAACCTTGTCTATGCTCAGTTCTTTGCATGTTCCACTCTTACATAATGCTGTAAAGTCTGTCCTTCCTTCCTTTCTTCCTTTTCTTTTTCCTGCACAGCCTGTAACCAGGGGAGAAACGAGCAGGAATTCTCTGCAACTGCCTGTCCCAATCACAGCAGAGCGAACAGTCTCTTTACTCAGGCTGACAAGCTGCAATTCCCAGATGCATTACACTGTTTGTAGCTTGTGACCCTCCACTGGCTTCTTCAGGACCTGGAATGACCAAACAGTCTCACTAGTTCCAGTGGACTAAAATCTGTGGAGTACAAAAATGCTGTCCCTGACAGTGCCCCATAGGGAATAGTGAGGAAAGAATGTAGAAATTCAGCATGGACAGGATTACTTCCTGAGCATCATCTCCCAGCTATCAGCTACAGGAAATTCCAGGGCCAAAAGAGTATCACTGGATAGGCCTTTTTTACCCATATTTATCACTAATAAAGTGTGGTAACCACTTCTAGTGCAATTTTCAGATGACTTCAGCTGGAACTTTGCCCAGATTCAGAATCAGCTGAGCCACGTCCCATCTTTATGTTTGTATTGATGTGTAATGCATACTGTTAAAGATATTTGTTGCACATAAAAAATAATACATACTTTTACATTATTGGAATTTTAATGAAAGTACATTTCTGTTTGTATGTATCTGTGCATCTGTATTTACGTATGTTCCAGGTACATTCATTTGATGGCACAAAGGAGCAAGCAGCAGCTCTGATAGATTTGGATCTTTATATTGGAATAAATGGCTGGTAAGTTCTTTAAAAGAAATGCAACTGCTTTAAAATGGCAGCTGTAATGAACTCATTGCTTTCTTTTAAACAATGAGGTCAAGTTTTCAAAGCTCACTAGACTCTTAATCATCTGACAGATATAGAATTGCTCTCATTAGTCTGTTAGCCATACGAAGTTCTTACCTTGCAGCTCAGTGAGCTAATCTGGTGTTAGGCCCACTCTACTACCCTCGGGTCAATCCTTGTTTGTAAATAAATAAAGTTGCTGATGTGGAAGGAGTCCTTTCCTTCTGAGGAGTCTTTAAAAAATAACCCTGATTTTAAGCTGCCCTGTCAGAAGCAGGAGCAGTGCCAGTGTAACCCGAGTGCTGCATCTCCGGGTTATGCAGCCAGAACTCTCAGCAGTGCCCCGGCCGGGCGCCAGCCAGTGCCGCTCTGGGAGGCACAGGGGCTGTCACCAACCCAGTATGGGCAGCCAGGCAGGGGTTCTGCATCTTACTGGGGTGAGATGGCTGCTCCCAGTAACTCAAAATTTGCTGTTTTCTGCAAAATTTGAATTTACAGGCAGCATTGTTAAAAAGCAAAGCAAATCTTATTCATTAACAAAATTATTTAGGAAGCTGCCTTTGCTACAAAACAATGCAACATAAAAAGTAATTACTTCTTATATAGTTGGGTTTGGGGTTTTTTTAAATCAAACTCTTTATTTTCTAGTTCACTGAAAACAGAAGCCAACTTGGAAACACTGAAATCAATTCCTAGTGAGCGATTAATGATAGAGACTGGTAAGATTTCATATCTTGATTATGATGTAATCAACTGGGCAATCGGATATGATGGTATAGCAAAGATAAAGCAGAATCAAGACCTCAGGAGTTCAGAGTATGAAAAGGACTGGCTGTTTCTCCACTTGGGAAAGCAATTTACAGGCTCCAGAAATACTCCTTTTCAGCCTTCTCCTGGAAGGAATAAGCTGCTGTGTCAGTTCCTGACATTGCAGAGGAGGACAAAAAGGACAAATTGACAAGCCTGGATTTTTAAATGTACCAGGATCCTGCTTGAATATCTCTTCAATAAATGTAGCTTGCCGGAGATGTGCCAAGCGCAACGCAATGGCTTGAGCTTGCCCCTGGAAGCAGTAACAGCATTTGGAAACAACTGCTTTTTAAATGGAATAGGTGGAAGAATGCTTGAATTCCCCTCTTAGTGCAAGGAGCAGTTGTTTTAATGGACTGCCTAGGGACGCCATGTTTTCCTTTTTAATGTTAATTTCAATTATCAAGAACTGGCAGTTATTTTAATTTCTGAATCTGGGAAAGGAAAACCACTAACTGCCTAAATCCTTAAATTTATTTGCACATGCAGACCCATTACATAGGAAGTTTCTGTGGCATGCATGCAGGGTATCTGGCTATCTTTATCGTGTTGGAGGAAATTAGTGTTATGTACTATGTACTATTGCTGATTTTTTCAAATGTAAAATTCTGAATGTAAAGGTATAAAAATCCAAGGATTGTAAAGATGTTAAATTGCCCAAATCTCCTAAATTTCATTTTGAAATGGAAGTCACTGCTAGAAGATTGCAATAACTTTTGTCTGTAGAAGTGGTTGATTAAACAAACTATCTCATGCTACTCTCAAACAATTGCATACTTCTTTTTTTTCAAATGAACTAGATGCACCTTGGTGTGGAGTGAAAAATACTCATGCTGGATCAAAATACATTAAAACTACGTTCCCTACAAAAAAGAAATGGGAAAAAGGGCATTGCTTGAAGGACAGAAATGAACCCTGCCATATAATGTAAGTGTACTACTGTCCTATTATTTAAAATACTTCAAATCTCATGTGAAAAAAAAAATAATCAGTTCACTAGTAATGTAGTAAATAGAACTTAATTCTAAATGTACTGAAACTTGTGCAAGGTTTTGTTTTATAGGCTGTGGAAAAAATTAGAAAGTCTTAATTTTCCCACTTCAGTAATTCTGGATGTAAAATATTCCCTGAAAGTGAAACCAGTACTGTTTTTATCCTTTCACTTGATACCGTGTAGAAGAGGTTAAACCCTGTAAAATCACCTGACTTCAGTATCTATTTCATTCAGTTGTTGTTCAGGTAATTTTAAAAAGTGATCCAGCCCTGGGGATCAGGGGGCAGTGCCACAGAGGGGACAGTGCTGAGGCACCAGCAGTGCCTGGGCCACTGCTCCTGTCACAGGACCTGTGGCATGAACTGTCACAACATGCATTTGGTCAGGGCCATTTCTTCCCTCCACTGCTGTGTTTCAGAGACTTCAGTCCTGTGATGTTTAGATATGACTGACAGCAGCCAACGTAAGAGTAGCAGAAAGAAAACTCCAGGGGCTTATGGGCAAAGTTGCAAAGTACAGCAACACATTTCCTGCTTCCTGGCCACACTGTTCCTCACAGAGGTGTGAACAGCAGGAAAATTCATCATTGCTTTAGTTAAAATATTTAGGTAACTACATTAAATAGCACTGATATGTGAATGCCTGAATTTTCCGAATTCCCTGTTTTGATCTAGCTTTTGAAATACTGCATAGAGTAGTACTAAGGATCTAGGTGTTCAGCAAGGTCTCTAAACAAGAGTTTATTTGAGAACTGAAGGGACTTCTGCTTTGTGGGAGACATGAAGAAAGTTAGAAAACCACTGATGATGCTAAAAGCATCGTTTAACCTTACATGTGACATCTCCTAGTGTTCAGATATATTTTGTGTAATTAGGTGAATTGCAATACTCTTTGAAATTAATTTTATTTAAGTATGAAGTGCACACGTTAGCATGAAGGGGCTCCTTCAGTATTTTAAGACTTTCTAGGGTCAGCCCATGATTTTGGAGTGGGGGAAGAGATCAGCTGAAAAGTTTTCTGATCACAAGCAGAGGCCTCTGTTACTATTTTAACAAGCCTGTGTGTTAACACCTCCACAGCTTTGTCTGCTGCCTTAGTTGTAGCTTACAGGAATATTTCAGAAACCCCAGAATGGGAAATGCACAGTCTGTCCTAGACACAAGTGCTGTGCTTTGGCTTTTGCTTTCTTTTATAAGACAAATTCTTGTTTGGTTGAACCTTATTTCAAAATTACCATCCCTTATTTGTTCTAAGCCGTACTAAGTGTAAATTAGTAACTTGAGAACCTCTTAAACCTTAAGAAAAATAAAGAATGATAACTGAGAATTGGTATTTTGTGACTTCTCAAATAGAAAAATCTAGTGTGAGGGAAAGTTACTCAGGCCACAATGTGTATTTAATGTTTAGGTTATGTATACTGTTTAATACATCTCAACTGGCAGGAGGAATTTTCCACTTGTCTTTTTTTGCTGGTGCTGGACACCTTTCAATTTTGATGGTGATATTTCTGCTTCATATACATATTTTTAGAACGGCACTACTCCCCTTGGAAGCTTTTTTTTTTTTTTTTTTTTTAAATTTTAGCCAGGAGAAGCTTTTTTTTCTCTTTCAGCAGTTTCACATACAGAGTGTTACAGTAACACATGGCAATCTACCACATACATAAGCCCTATCAGGAGTCTTCAAGGGTGGAATTCTTTGGTATTTGTTACTTATTTCTTCATAGGCCTGATCTCACCCCATCTCATCTGTAACAGCCCTTTAAATCAAAAAGCTGTTTGGCTAATTCTGCATCAGGGAAAATATTTGCATTCCAGTAGTTATTAAGAGCAACTTTTTCTACTGTCTTCCTTACTAAGAAGCAGCTTAGCTATTGTGTCAGTTTAGAGGCAAGATCAAAGAACCATCAAACCCTAACAGGCTTGAAATTTTTACTCTACAATGTGAAGTTCTGTTCTACTACTAGAAAAATTAAAGTATGACATCTTAGGAAGTATACAGAATATTCCTTTTTTAGAATTATTGATACAAAATCAAGAAAAAATGTGCAGAGAAAAGGCTGTGGCTCGGGTAATACTATCTGTCCCATTTCTTTTGCCTCTTGTATCAAGATCACAGGCCTTTTGAAACTGCTCATTTAGCATTTACTGCAAATACCTGACCATATTACTCACAATTAAGCTTGAGAACAGGGAAGTACTTTGGCAGCTCTGCCTTCAGATAAGGCTGTATCTGCAATTTCAACTTTGCCATAGACCAGTCTATTCATAGAGCAGCTTTAGCCTTGAAAGGCTAATGAGATTTAGTCTGAAAAATGAAGACCATTGATAAAGACACCCACAAAATGACACTTTCTTCCAAACAGAAAGCTGTTTAATTACCTCCAAACAAGAGTCAAAAGACCAAAGATGAATCTGTACCAGTGACCAGCCAGTGTTCAGTGTAAAGAAAATGGCAGTTAGTGACTTAAAAGTGAAGCTATTTGCATATCTGAGTACCCTGCCCTATTGCTCTCAGCATAGGTTTTTATTCCAGGTTAATCGTAGTGACTTGCACACACACAAATGCAGCATTCTGTACATTCAGTATTGGGTTTCAGTCTTCTAATATCCATCTTTCCTTTTTAGTCAAATACTGGAAATAATGGCGGCAGTAAGAGAAGATGACCCACTTGAGTTGGCCAATACTCTATATAACAACACTATTAAAGTCTTCTTTCCAAATATATAAAGTTGTTTTTCTTACATTTATTCATCATAACTTCAGTAAATATATTGCAAAAACTTAAAAATCATCATACCTGCAAATCCTAATCAATGGAAGCCAATATGTAGTGGTTTTTGGTTTTTCTTATGGTACAAGATTAAAGCTGCTTTTGAAAAGGTGATCTGCATCTGTGCAGTTTCTCAGCCCTGTTCCCCTTTCGTGAAGATTCAGGATCAACTTCAAGGCCAGCCCAAGCCTGCAATTCCCGTTAACACCTGGATGCATTACAGGATGAGCATGTTGAGCATTCCAAGCTCCTGCTGGCGGTTCAGAAGGGTCGAACACATCCACGGCATGCGCTTTGCTGCTTCCCCAGAAAGCTCAGCAGTGTCATCTTTTGTTCCACATACGCAAATGCTGTAGCATTAAGTCTACCAACCTAAATTTTTATTTATTTTACTTTTTAAAAACATAACTCACTATTTTTTTGCGATAAAGCTCTGCTAATACTGAATTTTTAAGTAAAGCTGCTTTGGCTCAGGCTTTTCATTTTCTCTTTGCCCTGCTAAACAGTCCGTTTTCACCAGTATTTTTCATTTGCATCCAGAAGACATGGATCAGGGATTACCGGTATACAGTCTTTGGCACAGCATTATCACTACATCAATTAAAGAGTGTTTTTCCAATTGTCTTAAAAATGTGAAAACATTTTATTCCATGTACAATAATGTACATAACTTTAAGGTGGTCATGAAAGAGACCAGCAAAAATTAGAGGTATATTTACAGTAGCACACACCACAGTAAACAACCACCATTCACAGACTCAACATTGAGATACTGCTGTTGTGCTTAAGTACAATAACTACAAAGTGATACTTTTATGCTGTTGAAGTCAATCTTAAACAAATACCTCACGGCTTAGTAAAGGACATCTTAATCTCCAAGAGAGTTAGAGTCAGCATTAAGAGTCTCATTCAAGTGCTGTGCCACACAGTCGCCATCTTCCTCATCACTATCAGAACTGTCATTATCTTCATTTAATTCATTTTCAGCATCAGCAGCTTCTTCTGCAACCCGTACAGGATTTTCATTTGGTGCTACAAACCCGTTGTTGTTAGAGATGTTGGCATTTTCTTTGTCCTCAATATACACTTTCTGATGGCACATTGGGCACGTGTCCTGAATGTACAGCCACTTCCTCAGACAAAGTGCATGAAAGTAATGGTTGCACGGAGTAATGCGTGCAGAGGTGGTGAACTCGTGGTAGCAGATTGCACAGACATCGTCTATTTCCTGTAACCGACTTCCTTTCACCTCTGGAAGTGAGTTTATTTTCTTAACAGCAGTCCTGCGATTTATAAAAGTCTTCCAGCCATTCTTTGCTTGCAAGTAGATGTTGAAATAAGCGTGCAGACACATCATACAAGCACGAATCTTGCTTCCTGATTCAAAGACCATTGTGTAAGCTCCATTGCCAAACATGATTACTCCAAATATAAACTCAATAATATTGCCAGTTGAGCGAACATAATAGACATAATCATCAAGTTTTTCCCATAGCACGTTATAGTAGCCATCAATCATAAACAATATATAAACAGTGATAGAAACTATTACTTTTAGGCAAAGCTCTACACAGAACGCTGTGACTGCAAAAAGCCAAGTATTTAGTGCATAGTGATGCCAGAGTATGTAACTGAGCAGAACTGGAAGGATGAAAAGGCAAGCGGAGACAAACAGTACAGGAAAGTGTCTGCGAAATGATGACACGTGGGAGGCACTGAGAGACATCAGCACGGGGTCTGTCATTCCATGGATAAAATGCAGGACTGCTGTCAGCAAAAGGCACATGTTTCGACTCAGGCGAACTAATCGTTCCTCTGGTTTCAGTCCACTTAAACCAGTCTGCAGAGCCAAAATGAAAAACAAGACAGGGGCTACAAACCCAAGCCTTTTGTCATCCTCATCAGTTGATCCAATGAAGGCCAGGATACCAAGTCCCAAATAATGGGCTATTGAGGAAATGACGGCACTCATACCCAACACAGTTAAAGTCGAGTCACACCCACTTATGATCAGGCTGCAAATCAGTTCCCAACAGTTATCCCACGATATCAAAAAGAATTTTTCTTCTGTATTATTTTCAGCCATCTTTACAACATACGTTAATACCACAGCTTGTGCTGTAAGTCTTGTTAGCCAGAAGACACGCAGTACAGCTGGAAACCGAATCCTTTTCCATGTATCTTCCATCAATAGCTGTAATCCATAAATGCGATACATGTGCCTCACCAGCAGATAAACGTACCGTACCGAGTAATAGAACCACTTAATTTTTGCAACTAAAATGGCTGTGGTGTTTAGTGTCAGAACTAAGCCTGAAATAAAAACTAGTACTTGCCGGACATTTAAAGGTAATTCAACAACCAAGCCAATTACAGGAATCAATATATCCAGGATGATGAGTTGAGAGTATATGGACTGCATGTTTAGCAATGTAACATATCCAATTCCAAAGGTAAGCTGAAGGATGGAAAGTGCCATCCATAGTGAAGGTCCTTTATGAGGGAAGATCTGAATTTCAAATGCGGGTGTATAGTAGGCACTGTAGAAGTTTATGTGCAAAGAAGCATAATAATTCACCAACACTGAGGTCGCAGCCAGCAGAAACGCCGAGGCAATCATATAGAACTTGAAAAGTGCTCGCTGTTGTAAGACCAGAACAACACTGGATACAAAGACACCTAAAACCAGATGGAAATAATTTAGTTCTCAGCAGAAATTCAACAACAGATTTTATCCTATTAACTTTGGAGCTACATTTATTTAATGTATCACTCCCCCATTAGTCGCCTGTAACTTTGCATTACCAATATTGCCCTTTTCAGAGAACAGGCAAGAGGACAAATTAATCTCTGCATTTAACATCTGTGCACTATAGCTGTGATGCAAAGCCACTGCAAGCTCCAAATCACAATTACTCTGAAGTTCATCTGCAGTTTCAGACTAGAGCAGTGACAACTGCCAGCCTTTCAGTCATAGTCTTGAAATCTAAGGGTAGTCAACTTCTAAAACCAGAAAAATAAATTAAAAAACAAAACAACAAAAAACCCACCACCAATAAAACAACCAGATATGGCATCACCTGTATAAGCAAAGTTAATAAAGAATAAATGAGTAAAACTCAGTATGCCCTTCTAATTCACTTGAGCAAGGCACTCAACTATAGCTGTCCAAGCTGGAGTACTAAAGACAAGTAACCCAAACAGTTTAGCTAAACCTTTTAGTGGGAAAATAGCAAAAAGTTGATGTAGTTTGCTGAGGGGAAGACCTTCTTCCATTTCCCTTCAGTTTGTTTTCATTTTGGGTAAGGCATCCTGAAACAAAAGTCGCATGGGGAAGACCTTCTGCAGTATAGAGAATCCAGAACACAGAATCCAGAACTACATCAACTGCCTCTTTGCCAATGCAAACTTGTCTGTCTTGTTAGAAGTCAGATTTAGACCTTGAAATTCCTGTTTGCTAACCTCTCCCTCATACTGACCATGAACACGTTTTGACCATGACTGGGAAGTCTGCACCTTCCTATGGGAAATCCTATCAGAGCCACTACATCTTGGGGTGTCCTGGGGTTCTCTGTCCCTGCAGGAAACTTCTGTAGTACAGCTTATGAATTTCATCACTGTGTACTGCACAGGTAAGGGCTCTGCCTTAAGGGGTGTTAAATAGCACTTATCACTAGATTCACTTCCTTAAACATTTTCTGCTTCAGGAAACACTCTGCCTTTCTTTTGGACTTCTTGGTCAGCTTCCACTCTATGCAACTGCTTTCTCATCCAAAGCAGTTTGAAAAGATTTCGATCTCTACAACTTACATTTGATTGTAAGTTGCTTTCAATCTCTATACTAAAACTACTGAAATCACAAATAATCCTCTTTTTGCTGCAGAATAGCATGCCTTTTCTGACAGTTGTTTTTTAGATTGTTCTAAATCCACCATAATCAAGTGTATAAAAATATTTTAAGCCATAGCATCTTGATAATGGGAATAAAAACTTTGCTAAGGAGCAGCATTTGATTCCACCAGTAGTGTGGCCGCTGCCTGTATAAAGAAAAACAGTAACATACCAGCACCCAAACAACAAAAAAACCCCCACAGCCTGGAGGCTTGAGAAGGGAGAGGGTCAACATGAATCAACAGCAAAAGGCAGACTACAAATAAAGTCACTAATACACCTTAACAGGACTCCTTGCCAGCAGCACTGGCTGATACAAACACGTTCTCCTTAACTAATCATTAACCTGGTAACCTTGTGAAGTGGACTGAGGAAAAGCCTCCATCCTTTTGCAGAAGTCACCTTGTATGGCAACTCACTTCCTCCAAGAAAAGTTGAGTATTAGTTACACGCAGCACAAAGTAAGCTTGACAGTTTCATTGCCTTGTTACACTTAACCACCACAAACACATTTGGGAAAGCCAACACTGCTGGACAAGTTCATAGCCGTTGTCTTTCCAGGGAAAAAGCTCACATGCCTGTACAAGGTCATTATTTATGTAATTTCTGATCATTTGAGCCAAAGGAGATGCATTTTGCACTGAGCAGGCTGCTCTGAAACATGCCTTAACAAAACCTATTTTTGTGCCTTGCAGTGGCAGTAACAGGTCTGTATTTAGATACTACAGGTCATCTTAAAACACTGACATTTCACCTGCAAGACCCTCAAAACAGTGCTACAGTGAGTCAATAGAGTTCAACCTACTGGTTTCCCTGAAGAGGGCCTAAAATAAGGTAAAGCATTTCTCTGTTAACACTTAAGAGAAAAAATCAAGACTTGCCCAAAGCAGCCTCAAAAGACTGTAAGGGTAACTCAAATGTCAGGGAAGTGAGCACTCCTCTCCCCCATCTCCATTTATCTCACTTAGTCCATCTCGACACAAGACTTGCCCCTGCCCTGCAAATGTTCACCAAGCAGTAAATCTCCCATTTTCCCTTTGCTAGGAAATGCTGCAGTTCCTCCTTTGATACGGTTTGTCATGTATTGTTGCTCATCTTCACTGCTGCTCTGTCACCCCATCACCAGCTGTCCCAGTATGGCCTCCAAACACAGCACTGAACCAAACCACACCTCATGTACTTTTGGCAGTATCTTTATGGTAGTCCACTACCTATGATTAGACTTTCAGTCACTTCCACAGTGTCATTACCTTTACACGTCAGCATTTCAATCATGTGGAAATGCCACATTGTTTTTCCCTAGCTCCAGTCATTCTCTTTACTTCCACATCTTTCTACCAACTACAGTATTTATAGTACCCCTCTCAAAACTCAGTGTCCTTGCTGAAGAGGGACTGCTGTCTGAGGTAACAGTCACTCCTGGGGGTGGTGGTTCTGCTGCAACTGAGATGCTTAAACCCCTGCAAAGATAGGAAAGGTAAATATTGTGTTGGGGACAAAGCAAGGTTAAGCAAAAAGACTAAAGAAAAAACACACTCCAGTTGTAGAACTTGGCTCTGTGCTGTAACTCCATGTACTAGTGCAGAAAATAAGCGATGGAAGAATCAGACCAAGAAGTCCTGCCATAAAACTCAGCACTCATGAGGATCCCTAATAGCATTCCTGAGGAACTGTACTCCCAGAATATTTCAGAACTGTGTAATATAATCCCCAAAAGCCATCAATTTCTCCAGAGCTCCAGTCTTAGTATCTGGAGGACAAATTGTACATTGCTAAACAGTACTGTGTTGCAGGAAAAGTTTGGATCAGTCTTTCAACACCTGCAAATGGTAACTAAAAGGAGAACTTTCCCACTATTTAAATACAGAATGATCCAAAATAACTATTTCAGTTTCTTAACAGCAGCAAAAACCCAACCCTGCAATCCTTAAATTCAGATGAGGAAAAAATAGATGCAAAAGCACTCTATTGTCTGAACCACATGGAAGGTCTTAACATCATCGTTAAGTGGTTACATTTTAATTTTTCTTCAATTTTGGAAAGCCAAGAACCACAGACCACTTGTCTCAATGTACAAGACAAGTTTCTTGGCACAAAGCATTCCCAAAGGTTTTTTGCAGAAGGCAAAAATTATCCCCTTCTTCCTCCAGCCCCTTCCCAAAAAGTGATCATATAAATGCCATCCTCAAAAGTGCCTTAATCTGTTAATCCCAGTATCACACACCTAAGAAAGATCATCGAATAACACATCCACCACTCTCATTTGCGTGGGTGGGATTAATTTCAAGGCACTTCCCACAGCGTCTGGATCAGATGATGAAGGACTCCTAAAATTAAGTTGGTGAGGCACTGCAATGTCATCTTTTTAAAAGGAATTATCAGTGGGAAGCTCTCCTAGCAATTCCATAAGCGTAGAACAAAGGGTCAAGGAAATGGGGAGCAGGGAGAAAGAACCCCCCCTGCCCATCCCAGAGCTGTCTGCAGCAGGGGAAGGAGGCAAGTCAGGGCCTCCTCAACTGAGCAGACTTCCCCTGGCTCGCTTTACCAAAGCAGAAGCTTTGGTGTAACACACATAAACCCCCCAAGTAAAACGCTGTTTTGTTCCCCTCTCACCTGCTGTCTTGCTATAGGTTATCGCTTACTTTTTCCCCTCCACTTCTCCCATCACCACCACACTTCTCCCCGCGCACCTTTCCTTTAAGCCTCTCTTCCTCTAAGGCTCTTCTCTGCTTCCTGCCCCAACAGCCATACCGCCTATTTCCTTCCTGTTTTTCTTCTACTATAAACGTCAAATAAAACATAAAATCAACCTGTCTTGGACCTTCAGAAAACCCCACAATAAAACAAAACAACCCGTCCTGCTGTGTTTTGTGCTATCCTTTCCTCCCTGCCTCGGGATCCCCGGCTCCACGATGTGACACAGCACACTGTCACCTGTACAGCAGTTCACGCTCCCACCACGTAAGAACCCAAGATAACGAGTAAAACTGAAAACAGCATCACCCAGGTATTACACCATTGATTTTCACCCTTCAACCCAGGAAAGAAAAAAAGCTTAAAAATAACCATTGCCAAGTTTCAAGAGGCTTCTCTCTTTCCTTTGGGGAACCGAATTCCCGGCATTTCTGAACTGCTGTTGCTAAAATAAGGATTTAACACCGTATTTTAGGACGACATCACACTATCCAAAGTGTTAAAAAAAAAGAAACCAAACCCAAAACCACAAGAAAACCCTGTACCCAGGAGGTCACACGCTTTCCGCCGTGGAATCCCTCAGGGCGGGGGGTGTCACAGCCCCGAGCCCCGCCGGGTCCCGGCACGGCCCCGGGGGTGGGAGGGGGCGAGGGGG
>VXBX01006274.1:469109-500134 GCA_013400415.1 Scytalopus superciliaris | reverse complement strand
AGCGGCCCTAAAGCCCAGCTTTGTCACAGGAATCCTCTGCCAGCCGTAAAAAGGCACCTTTGTGCCACAGCCCCTCGGGAGGGACCAGCCCTCGGTGTCCCCATGGACTCTTCCCCATGGATGCAGCCTTGCCCAGCACTGTCTGGGATGGTGGAGCGCACTGAAGGATTGCTGAGGTTTCAATGAGAATTCCCAGTGCTCTCAGGGGGGAGGCACAAGCCCTGTCTTAGCTGATGCAGAACCACAGATCACAGGAAAAAAGGCATTTTCCTTTTAAAATCCTCTTTCCTTGCTTGTGCATTATCACAGAAGCCACAGGCACAGGCAGTATTGGAATCTTCAGGAACTTTGGGGATGGGACAAGGAGTAATGGGTACAAATTGAAAAAGGAGAAAATCAGTTTAGATACTATGAAAGAATTTTTCCCTGCGAGGGTGGTGAGACACAGGAACAGGTTGCCCACGGAGACTGTGGATTCCCCAGCCCTGGAAGTGTTCAAAGCCAGGTTGGATGGGGCTTGGAGCAACCTGGTTGAATGAGAGGCATCCCTGCCCATGGCAGGGGGAGTTGGGACTGTGACCTTTACGGCCCATTCCAGCCCTTTAGCATTCTATGATTTTCACAAAAAGAAGGTTGCTAACTTGAATGCAATGTGTAACAGTATCTGCCCGTCTGAAACAGGGGCATCTCCCACCCCATGGCTTGCGGGAATTAGAAGCAGGTTCCAGGCTTGTGAGCCTGTTGGCATCTGCCATTCCCCACCAGTGCCTGCTCCTGCTTCACCTGCTGGGGCTCAGCCTTTGTGTGAGCCTCACTCATCAGTGGCTTAAGCCCTTGGAAGCCTTTCTATTGTTTCCAAAGGATTTTGGATGAGACCACAACAGTGTTGCACAGGAACTTTCCTAAGCAATGCTGCGGCTAACAAAGCCAGAAATGTTGCCAGATTGCTAAAGGATTGTATTACAAAATCCATGGACATGGACAAAGTACATGTTTTAATCACATGCTGAAAGGCCTAAGTCTGACCTAGTAAGTCTCCCCACGCCAAATAAAAGAGGTCAGGGTTTAAAATGTGAAAAGGCTTTATTTTACCTACATTTGAAGATGGCTGAATCACAGTGATTCAGACTTGCCTGAATAATTTGACTCCTTAACTAAGTATAAAGCTGCTGAATATACATAACAGTATTTCATTTGAAATGATAAACAATGTATATCAAGCAGCTCTGGGTACTTAATAATTCCCAGTAATCCACATGAAAATGTTTGTTTACATGAGGTGTAATTTCAAGAAATCAAGAATTTAAAACGCCATTTATAGAAATGGAATTCCCTGCCCTCCCAAGGCCCTTTCAACTTTGTTTAATATTCTCATCTGTAAAGAGGATCTTAAATCTATTTTTGGAGTACAGGCTTCGGGATCAGAGGCAATGCTGTAGTACATATTTACATAGCTTGAAGGACATGTGGATTAAATGGAAGCCATTAAATGGATTTTCAGGTTTAAAAATGCACATTTACAGACATAGTTTACAGATGTTACTTGGGCATGTGAGTACAGTCATGGATATCTTCAAATTATTTTGTGCTTGAACACTTCCAGATTGGAAACATTCCAGAAATCCTAGTGCTAGCAAGGCATATCAGATCGAATTAGTACGCATATCAGATCGAATTAGTACATTTTTTGCACATGTTCTTCAGAAAACTTGTTGCAGTGTTTAGGACTCCTACTTTTGATTTCAGTTCAATTAAAAAAAAGTAAATCTAAGCCGGATTGTCAGGCACACGGGATGCAGGAAGGTGACACCTACTGGTTAATTTTCGCTTTGCAGTTTGTACTACACACTTTCAAATGTGGAATAATAAACCAAGTTCATCTTTGTTACACAAGCAAACCTCTACTGAATTCACTTTAGTTATAGACACAAATGCGGGGAAATTTGACATTTTGTTTCTAGAGTTAAATGCAGTCTCAACTTCTTCGTATATTTGAGGGTTAAATACTATTCCCAGTAAGTTGATATTAATACTCTTAGTCGAGGACTTCTGCAATTTCTCCCTCATAGCTAACATAAAATCAGGCAGAAAGCTGCTTTACTTGTCTGTGTAGGTTAATTGTTCAGGGCAAATAGTCCTGGGTGCAGATGAAGGTTGTTCCACCCATCCCTGTGCCCGGGTGTACCCGCCCTGACTTGGTGTCAAGTGTCAAGCCTCCACCCATGACAAGGCAGAGCAAAGAACAAGCCCTGGGGAGCTGTTTCATAATAAATAAGAACTTAACACTCGAAAATGCTGTCGGGATAATTTGATACAGCTCCTGTATCCGGCTGAGTCAGAGAGGTGGAGATCAGTCTGTTTCAATAACAAGTCACTGGAATTCTCTGATATTCTGTAGGGTATGTGGCAGAAGGTTGGGGTTTTACTCTGTGTCACGTAAAAATGATTTTTGGAGTATTTTTGACAGCTCAGAGGTGTCATAATTCGTATAATTTTTTTTTTCAAAAGCTCTTAACATTTTTAAATTTGAGATTTTTAGAGCAAGAGGAACATCACAAATGCAAGTTACCAGCTGTGTAAGTTGCACGTCCTGAATTAACTGGATATAAGGCACTCTTTGTTATCTTTTGGAATGGTAGAACTACCTATTTTCTCTACTAGTCTGCTGAGGGCATGTTTAAGGTCTGTGCCCAAATATCATGGCCAAATCTAAAACCGCTTTTTGGCAAAACAACTTTAGAGTTCTTAAAACTCCATTTGCTTAAGTGCTCTTATGATTCCATCCAGCCAAAGGCTTTACTGGATTAATGCCAGTGCTCCAATTAGATATTGCAAAATCACATGGTCTTGCAAAAATCACGTTTTTATAAACAAAAAGAATAAAAATGGAGGGAGGGTTTTAAAAGTATTATTCGGGGGGTTTTTCTAACTACAAGATTCTGAAAAACTAAATACTTGCAATACCTTTGCCTTGAAATACCCCGTGTAAATTTAGCTTGATTCAGTAACAATAATTTTTGTAGGAATGAAAACAGTTGGCTGCTGAGAAAAACAGTGCAAATGTGCAAGTCAAAAATGCATTTTAGTTTGCAATTAATGTAGCAATCCATTAACTATTTCCAAATTTAATTTCTCCTTCCCACATATCTTTTTCAGTTAATTCCCTGGTACCATTTTTCATTCTTTCTATAAGAATAGAGATCTGTACAGTGGATCTTACATTTTGTTGTAACAGCTTTTTCATCACAATCACTGAGGATGGGTGCATTTTGGACTGAAACAGAAAGCAAAGACTCGTGAAAGGAACCTAATGTGGATTTTCTTCTCCTAGGATGACATTCTGGCATAGAAGAGACCAATCTGCATTTCTTAAAAGCCAAATATCAATGTTTTATTAATGTAGGCTGTGGTGGACTCAGCACCCAGCTGTGCCTTGGTGAAGCTGCTCGTTGCCTGTGCCATCATCCCTGCCTGCCTGCAGTGAGTCCTGGCACTGTCGGTGTGAGGAGAGAGAACTGCCAGCTCATGCAGAAAGATGCACAGACTCTCCTACATCAAACGAGTTCAGCATAGACAGACCTTTGTGTGTGGCCCTTCCAGTGTAGTACTGGCAAAATATTTAAAGGCTTAAGGTTCAATGGAAACGATTTCCATTCCTGTGGCTACTTTTAAAATTATAATTAAAGACACCAGTAGTCTTTACACAAGAATAGTTTATATCTGTGTTTTCCTCTGAAGAGAAAAAAAAGCAAATCAAAGTAACATTTGAAAAGCTAAGGTAGAACCTGTAAATATTGTTATTGACATAGGGACCTTTTGAAGATATTAAGAATTTCCGTAGAAAAACTAATGTGGTTAAGGTTAGTTTTTGTATTAAGTTTGGGATTTATTCCTTTTCTTCAGCTAAATGCCATGGGCTTCGATAACATTTCTTAAAAGATGCTAAGAAAGCAATTTACTTAAAGTAAATATTTATCGAAACAAATTGTTTTACACTTGTTTGTGTGAAAGACTGATTTTCGTTTCTCATCTGCATGAAGTGACAATGTCTGTAACATGTGAGCACTGCATCCAGCTCTAGAGTCCCCAGACAGCAGAGACACAGACCTGTTGGAGCGAGGCCACCAAGGTGAGCAGAGGGATGGAGAATTCCTGCTGTGAGGAAAAGCTGAGAGAACTCGGGTTGTTCAGCCTAGAGAAGAGAAGGCTTGTGGGTGACCTAATTGCAGCCTTACAGCTCCTGAACAGAGCCTACAAGAAACATGGAGAGAACCTTTTGACAAGGGTCTGTAGTGACAGCAAGGAGGAATGGATTCAAACTAAAGAGAGTAGGTTTAAGTTAGATACTAGGAAGAAATTCTCTACTGTGAGGATGGTGAGGCACTGGAATAGGTTGCCCTAAGGAGCTGTTGATGCCTCATCCCTGGAAGTGTTCAAGGCTAAGTTGGATGGGGCTCTGAGCAACCTGATCCAGTGGAAGGTGTCCCTGCCCATGGCAGGCAGTTGGAGACAGATCTTTAAGGTCCCTTCCAACCCAAAACATTCTGTGATTCCATGATTCTATGATTCTGTTCCCTTTAGGGGAGGATGGCATTGTTATACATGTTTTTTGAAGAGAATGCTCACTTGGAAAGTTCGAAGTGCCTGAAGAGCTTTCTGTCTTGGCAAAACAAGGCGGGTGCTGGAGAGTCAAAGCACAGGGACAAGCCTTGGGTCCTCACTGACAGAAGACAAGACTAACATACAAGTGCATCATCTGCATGAGGAGAATGTCTTAGTTCTGTAACTTTCCCCTTAGTCCTTTAATACTAAATTTTCCATTCTCTTTAAACTAAAGAGAGGATTGCTAAGAAATGCATTAGGCCTTGCTGGTTATGGCTTTACAATTTTCTACAAAACTGTAGAAAGAGCCTTTGGCTTTTCCCTTCTGTGAAAAAAAAAAAGAAGGATAAGAGAACAAGTGGCGTTAACAGTTACTCTTTGGCTTATTTGTCTCACTTCCTAACTTTGACCAGCATATTTACAAGGAGACAAGAACTGAGACAGACAAGGAATATGTCTAAGGACTGCAGCTCCCTCCCTGACATCTCTGCTGCTCCCCAAGGGATGTACTGCCTGCCACAGCCCCTTTTCTCTATGGGGATGGCAGATGTGCACAGCTCCATATGGTTGCCAGCCAGGTCCTGCCTGAGGCACCGTGCTCGGGGCAGCATTCCCGGCTGGCTTTCTCCTTTGGGAAATGCACCACTTAAGATCGCTCCTCCCTGATCCTTCACCTACGCTGTTGTTGTTCTTTTGTTTTCCAAGCACTTCATGGAGAAATGTCTTTCATAAGTCACCCCACACACATTGTGGCTCCTAATGCCTTCTTTTCCAGAGCTGCTGACTGTGTATTCCAGGCCTGATTTCAAGACATAACTAAGCAAGCAAAAAGAAAGAATGAATAAAGACCCTTTATTTCATTATTGCCATGTATTCCTTTGTCTCCTGCCATGGTATTTGAGTGTTTGAGTGCATCTGGCTTGAGACGGGCAGTATTATGTGCTTGCCCTTTCTTAGAGCTTTTCCCTAATCCTTTTATTAATCCATGCCAGAAGCAACAGCATGTTTTACTACAAATTACATACTCAGTAAAAACAACTCTAGAATGTTACAGTAGTAAAATATATTAGAAGTACCTCAGATCTGATGCTAGAAATTTGTCCTAGGAATTGATATTCATTATTCCTCTGCATTTTAATATTAGTTTCTGTTCTGAAGCTATTCTTGGGTATTACTTTTTATAATAGAAGTTCAATATATTTATCCAAAGAAAAATGTGTCTGCTAAAACAGGTGGGAAGCTGGAAGACCCTGAGAGCTGGTGCAGCTCATTTTTTTTTATTGCCAGACAGCAGCTCAGAAATGGTGTGCCTGACTGAGAGAAGAAGTGGAAATGATTGTGATATTTTGTGTGGAGTACATGGAATAGCACATGCTGCCATCAGAGCAGTTTCTCTGACCTCAGCCATGCTTTGTGTTAGGCAGCTGTAAAGGTAAGAAATAAAATGCAGATCCAGTGCTAATTTTTAGCCTCATTAATGAAAATTTTCCCTTTGAAATGACAAATTAAATAGCAGCTGTACATATAGAACCTTGCCCTATATGTTATTTTTTATAGCTAATGAAAATATGTATTACACTCAAATTTTTTTGCCCTTAGGAGGTGGTGAATGGCTGCATGTGGGGAGTTTGTACCACTGAAAGGCAAGATCTGGCTATTCTAATTCAACATATGCAAAGCAAAAGCCTTGTAGACTATTTCTGTCAGATATTTAGTAACATTTGGAATCTAGTTGTAGAACCCCTGAGTTACAAAGTGAAATAACAAAAGGCAAGGCAATTTCCTTCAACTTGGGGCTCCACATTCATTTTACCATTTGTGCTATTTGTTTTGTCAACAGAATTTTACTGGAAACCAGAGAAACCACAGCCAAAAACGTGGTCTTCCTGAAAAATCCTGCCATGAAGAGGAAATCCCATCTGTGGAAAAACCAGTCTCCCTGTAACTACTGAGCTGAGCCTTGCCTGCCAGAGCTTGCCTCTGCATCTCAGTACAACTATGTTCAACATTTCCAGTCTTGAGGTCCATGCTGTAATTCCCAGTCTTGATGAACTCCACTGTCAGTACAAAGCTTTTGCAGAAAAAATTGCAGTGGAAAAGCTCAATTTTCTGAAATCACAAGACAATCCTGCCCTAGATCCCCTGTCCTCTCTGTACACAGTCACAAACGGGAAATAATGGTTTTCTGGTTTTGTCTGAAACAAACACCTCTCAGGATGATTTCAGTCTTCAGAAGAGCTGATCTAGGAGACGCCTGCTCACAGACCACATGTGGGAGGCAAAAGGAAAGAGAATGCAGAGTTACACTGGAAACTGGACCTGCCATGACAGAAAATGTGATCTTCCTGGAAGACCTTCCCTGGTTGAAGATATCAAGGTGGTATCAAACTCTACCACTGGCTTTGATTACAGCCCTATCAAATAATTTGTGTTGAAACCTGACCCACATGAACTCTTCTCAGCCTCACCTTCCACTCTAATGTTGGTGTTTAATAAATATTCATGAAAACTAATTCCAGTTTTGATCAACGGTAATTTCCTATAAAAGCCACTGAAACTTGTGATTTAAAATGTAAAAGCAGCATAATAATATCAACTTTTGGCAGAATGTCTCCTTTAGACTTTGAATAAATAAAACTCTCAGCATATTTACAGGTATGAATGTAACAGAAAAAACTCATGCAAATCCTTATGAATCAAAGAGAGGAGTTTTGCACAGCTTGGCAGATAAATTCTTCTGTGATAGGGGAACTTCATATCCTGAAGCAAAATTTAATTTCAGCCTGTTTGCTGGGTTGATTGTGTTAACAACTGTAAAAAGCCCTGCGGTACAGACGCTTGAGAGTGCATTTCCAGTCAGCCCTGTGACGCTTGGTGTCCTGGCCAGAAGATGGCAAGCGTGTTTTGTGGGAGAAGGGAAGTGTGCCAGGCAGACAGGTGTTCTGGTGTTGTAAGAATCAAATAATTCACAGTCAAGACTAGAAACTTTAACATTACTTACATGATCCCTGTAATAGTTGAACTGTAAGATAACAAAAGTGACGAAACTTGCAGTAATTTACAGCTGCACATGCACAGGAGAGGGAGGAAGTGCTCAGGGAGGCAAAACCCTCTGACTCCACTGGCATCACTGATGTGGGATGTGCTCCCGAGGGATGCAGCGTGGTGCCAGCCTGGCACCTGTGCTGCCCCACATTTAGTGTCTGGCTGTGTAAGAGCAGTTCTGAAACAGACACAGAGAAATCCCACCCACTTTATCAATAGCACCCTCCATCTCCTCCCAGCTCTGGGCTCTCTGACCCAGCATCTGCTCTCACAATGGGCAGTAGATGTCTTTTCTTGCCTTATGAAATGACAGTGAATTACAGTCTGCTGTTAATTATTTGCTTTCCTCTGCTTCTATTTCCTTCTTGCCTTCCATACCTTTGGCACAGGGAGGGTCAAGGACTGGCATGCAGTGAATTTACACACTGCTTAACAGCCTGACACTCCTTCCTCTCAGCTACCAAAGACAGGCAATCCCTGAATTCTTTCTAGAATGGCAAGCTGTCCTTCTACTTAGAAGTAAAATAATTCTGCCTAGTGTTCCAGCCATTGCTAACTGGATAAAGCTCTTAACTTATGAACTCATTTTTGAGTTGGCTGGAAGTGCAGATTCTGCAGTACTTGCTTCCATGTAGGGGCTGAACATTCAGTTTCTACAGAGCTCCTGTTCGCTGACCTGGCATTCCCCAGAGTGGAAATACTCTGCATTCATAGAGAAGACTAAGCTGAAGGAATACATGTATCCCTTAGGGCAAAATGTCATGATGCTCTGTAATGTCTCTGAACTTACGGGAAATCATATCATAGTTTTGGACAAGGACTGCAAGAAATGTGACTTTCTAGTCCAAGGATCTTTAGTGTAGTTGTAAGATACTGTCGAGCAGGGATCACATTTTCTGCATTACTTGTTATGGCAGGATAAAAAGTGGGTGACATAATATGTAGTAAAAGGTTATTCAGTCAGGTATTACAGAAGGCTTTCTGTCTCCACAGGCAGCTCAGCACAGTGATGAGCCTCCAAGTGAACTGTGGAAATTCCACCATTGATAGATTTTTATAATAGCAGGGTAGAGAAATAGCTATGAATACTGATTTTAATACCTTGCATCAGTGTATTGATTTACTGAACATTAATAATTAATATATAGAGAGTAAATGATGAAGTGTTTCTAATGTTTGTATTGTGCCATCATGATGTGCTCTGTTCTGGTCTGTTCTATTCTACTCTATTCTATTTAGCTGCACAGGATTGTTGCATGGTCCATTGAACTGGAAAAGGCATCCTGCTGGACAAAGATCTGGAAGGAAAAAATATTTCCCTTCTCCTGGATGGGCAGTTCCTCTGTCCAGCTCAGTGTTTCCACACAAACCACGTGCCAGGACTGCTTTTGAAGAAATGTTCCTGGAACTGCACTCTCAGTTTTCCTCAATCTGGCATGACAATTCCCACAAAAGGATTTATTTGCACTGTCAGCAAAAAATATGCTCTATTCTCCTTTCTGAGAGCCAAATTCTTGGTCCCTACGTAGAGTCTTGTTAAACAGGATTCACTCCCTACTGCTCAGTTCTGTGAGAAACCTTTCCAAAGTTGTGATGCTTTGGCTCCTGAATGCCCTCTCCTACTATTCCCAGGTGTTTTGTCCCTAGTGAGTCATATTCTCTCTGCTCAGTCATCTCTGAAATCCTTCCAGGATGAGATAATGTGGAGGGCTCACACTGGCTTTAGCAGGATTTGGGTCAGGCCATCTGGGTAAACTTTTTTGATCTCTTTGAACCAATTGAATTCTGTGCTGCTGCTGAAATGGGTGTTTTATCCTTGTTTTATCCTTGGCCTCCCTTCATCCCAGAACAGAGCTCATGTGGCTACATAGTGAACCAGACTATGGACTGAGCAGCCTTCTCTCCTACCCCAGCTGGTACCCCATTCCTGGTTTGCATTATGCCTTGAACACACGATTGCAACTGCTGGCCTGAGGAAGCAGTTGGGATCACACATGAAAAACAGGGGTAAGGACAGATCCACCTTATTGAGCAGTGGTGGACATCCTTTGAAAATTTGTCTACGCTCTTTTTCATTGTCCATGTCCCAAAAACTTGCAGTTCACATATGGTAAAGACTGTAACTACAGGAGATAACAGCTTCAGTAGCTTTCCCATTATATTTCCTTGACTGAAAGGAATATCTCTTAGGAATCAGGACTGGATTTTTAACAAAAGTAAAATATTGAAATAATAATAATTAAAAAAAACCCCAAAAACCAAAAAACAAAAAACCCAGACCCTTGAAAGCCCACATTAATCCCTTTTGGTGAGGCTCTTCACAGGAAAAAAATATGGTCTGACTGGCTCATACTCAAGCACACATGCCTGTGGTGATGGTGGGAGGGAGGAGAAAGCCATGAAAAGAGCTTAGTAGAGCAGGTCTCAGAGTAATGCACTGACTATCCAGGGCTGAGTGGCCCATCCCATTATTATTCTGTCTGCTGCAGATTTTTGCAGCACTTTATTTGCCTTTTTTTTTTCTTAATCCAGTTTAAGAATAGTAGCTATCATGATGGGAATGTTTTTCTTCTTGTGTTGGAAGACAACAGCTGTAAGAATTATAGATGTGCCACTGGAAAATGATTCATAGGTATGCATGTTTATGAACTTTGTATATTCCAAAGCCAAATTAATCTCTAGAAAATGGAAAATAATTATGGTTGTTGCCCAAAGTCTGTTATACAGGGATTACCTATAGTGTTAGCATAATTTTATCTTTGTTCAAAGTTCTTAGAGTTATTTTGAACCACCCATTCCACTCCCACCTACTTATGTTGCCAGATTTAATCAATATTCCGTTTCTGTCAAGAATTTTGTCTCAGCAGCCAGCATAATACACTGTTTTTACCTTTTCATCTTTTAGATTTTGTGTATTGTAACAAAATCCAGAATTTATATACTGGAATAACATATAGCCAGAAGGGCAATCTGCTATTGTCAGATTGTTGAGCTCAGTGGAGTTAAGGAAACCAGCTGAGTCCATGACAAATGGGTAAAGTTTCTAGAGAATTGGCATTATTTCTGTTTAATGACACAAAAATCAAGCAGAGGTGTCTAAATCTAAATGTTTTTCTTCAACTTTCAGGAGAAAATGGTATGAACTATGGCCATTTACCTTGGTTTTTTTCTACTGTAACAGCAGGCATTACATTAATAACAGCAATTTGTATAAATTCTAGCAATACTGTGGCATGCACTGCATGGTCTGCAATCAGTGCACATTCAGTTCATTTCAGGAAGCTTCCTGGGGTGATCTCACTTTAGTCAATGAAAATTGCCTGAACTGAGGGATAGGACTTAAAGCTCTATTATTTGAAATGAAGCCTAGCAGGACTTTATGTTTCTAATATAAACATTATAGACACAGGTGACGAGCATTACTAATATGAGACAGAAATACATGCTTAACAGAAGCTGATTTTCTTACCTGTGGTAGTTCTGAGCCTTCAGTGTTCATGTTGTCCAATGGAAACTCCACAGCTTTCAACTGATTCCTTTGTGTTCTGAAAAATCTCCTACCACAAGCCCTCCTTCTCTTGTGGTCTGTCATCCACCACTGACCTCCATCCTGCTCATCATCCCAGTCACTATCGAATCTTAACAGCTCTTTTAAAGGAAGGAATAAAAAATATACATGTATTATACCATATAAAATAATCAGATTTGAAAGCATTTTTCTTTGCAGCTCCCATATTTCCCTGTGCTCTTTCTCCATTATACTTAATATGACTACACTTCTAAAATACATGTGCAATACATGTCTTTCTATGAAATCCAAGATGCACATTGTGAGCTCTCTGATAGTTACAACAGCCAGTGGAGCAGGGAATTACAGGTCGTCTAAACCTGGCTGGGATAAAAGTGTTAACCAGTAGCACATAGAGAACATTCCTGGGTTGGACTAGGGGGATTAAACATGAGCTGATTATGCTAATTTTCTTCATCTCCTAATGTCTTTGCATTGCTTCACTGAAGTTGAAAGAAAAATTCCCAGTGATTTATGTGGAGAGATATTTCACCCTTCAATTCCCAGAAGGATGTCTACTTTATATGGTAAATACACGAAGTATCTATCCAGGATAAGGATGAACTTGTTCTCTGCTCAACCAAACACTTCATGTGCAAGAACTCAGAATACAACAGTAAATGCTGTGTTACACAAAGCTTGTTTTGCCTCTAACCAGCCACTACAACAAAGTTTAATACACTGTTACTTTCCAGCCCCAAATACCTGGCAACTTTTCCCTGTGATGTGAGAGAAGAAAAGTGAGTCATTTACTCTCCCTGGCGGCATCATTTCTCATTCAGGCTGTTTTCAAACTCATCTAGTTTTCACATTATTTAAGCAATTAACCATATGAAACCTCTTGTTCTCATTTCTCTGTCCCCAAAAAGTAATATTCAACCAGACAAGTCCATTAAATTCCTATTCTGGGACACATTATCACCTCTGCAGCTGTGTACACAGAGGTGGTTGGAGCAAGGACCAATTTGCTGTTCCTAAATGTCCCCCGCTCCCATGTGTGCTAGACATCATTAGAGATGACAAATAAGGTAATGAAATAAGATGAACTGTAACCAGGAAGAGAAAGAAAGCCTTCTTCCTTAGCTATTAGCTGCTTTCCACCATCCTTTTCAATCTTCACTTATGTAAAGCTGGAAGATTAGCTTGAGTAAGCACTTGCAGCAAGATATGGGAGCCAGAAGATTTTTAGGATTAATTTACCCTGTAACGGGCTATTGAAAGCAAATGCTGAGACTCTCCTAATCATTTTAAGGCATGATCCCAATGCTGAGTGCAACATATGACATGTTGGTCCCTTGAAGTAATGAGAACTTTGCAACTGAATTCACTGGAGGAGGATTTTGTATTAATGTCTCACTGTTGCTGCCACTTGTTTTGCCTGCTGGAGCCAGTTCCTGGCTGGCATGTGTCCCCTCACAGGGTGGTTCTGCCTGGGGAGGAGTGGGTTGTATCTGCAGCTCTGACCCTTGCTGGTGTGGGGTGCTTCCACGTCACTTGATGAACGTGAGCCTTCAGAGCCTTCCTCCTCTTCTCCAGGCCAGTGTAATGGCTGCACACAGATCTCTGTCAGGGGAGGTTTAGGCTGGATATTAGGAAAAGATTCTTCGCCCAGAGGGTGGCTGAGCACTGAAACAGGCTCCCCATGGAAATGGTCCTGGCATCAAACCTGACAAGAGTTCAAGAAGCTTTTGGACAATGGTCTCAGGCACATGGTGTGATTCTTGGGGCTGTCCTGTGCCAGGCCAGGGGTTGGACTCAGTGATCCTTGCGGGTCACTTCTAACTCAGGATAATCTGTGACTCTAATGCCTCTTGCCCATTGTCTTTATGAACTTGTCAGGTGTTGCAAAAACTGTGATGGCCGAGGATTGTTGATGTGAGAGAAAACCAAACTCCTGCTGAGACTTTACTTGCTTTTAAAATAAAACCAAGGCAGTGGAACCTGCCCAGTGGCTCCCAAGTGGCAGCAGAGCTCTGAGGCTGCAAGCTGCTGTCCCCAGCAGCAAATGGAAGCAGGTACAGGCACAGTGTCTGCAGCTGCACCAACAGTGTGGGCTTTGGAGGCTGGTGGTAGAAGCATATCTGAGCTGTGCCATTGGCTGTGCCCACACTGGTCTGTTGGATGGCTTCTGAAGAGTGGACTCACCAGTCTGCATTGGTCACATTTAGATATGCCCCACACAAGCTTCTGCATCTTCTTAGTCCTTGCCCAGCCCCCTTAGCTCAGCTACTGCAGGCTTGGACTGGGGTCTGAAAGATCTCCAGCTGGAATCCTCCTTGCTCCTGTTTTTTTACTGCCACCCCAAAATCAAAACAGACTTAATTGTCTGCAACAGCCTCAGCATCCTGAGATGACTGAGCAGAGGATGTTTATTATTCTGTGCTGTAACATGTGGCTGATCTTAACTGTGGATAAAATTATTGCAGAGGATCACCTGGCAGTTTCATCTGTGCCACAGATATTATCCTGTCTAATGTAACATATTCCAGTTCCTCTGT
Organism: Scytalopus superciliaris; assembly: GCA_013400415.1. Lineage (NCBI taxonomy): Eukaryota > Metazoa > Chordata > Aves > Passeriformes > Rhinocryptidae > Scytalopus > Scytalopus superciliaris. Next base: position 486,421 of record VXBX01006274.1, on the reverse strand, counting down.
TACTTTCCCAGAAACAAGTGGTTAAACTACTTTAAGTAGTAAGAATAAATGTGTATAAAATTCCACGTTTTCAGATTGTTTTTAAACCATGTGAGTTGCTAATACAATATCACTGATTTGAACATGATCTTCATGGCAGACAATAGAGGAAGAAATTTGGAGAAAACTAATTTAGGATGGGATATTTCTGTCAGTAGACAAGCAGGAGAACATTCCACCAATTTAGAATCTGTAAAACTGAATGTCCACAGCAAAGGCTGAGAAAACTACTTTCTTCTTTCCCCACAGGGGTGTCCTTAAAAACTAACAGGAACTATGGTAAAACTTAACAGTCTCATTGTCACATATAACCAAAATTTTCTGGGTTTGAATTCAGATGAGATGCTAATGAAACCCTCCATAACATCAAAAACTGAACCTCAACAACTGCATTTTAGTGGGATCTTTCTGATTCTGAAGAAAGAATACACACAAAAAAATGGCAAAGACAGTCCAACACTAGAATACATTCAGGGCAAGGAAATCCAAAGCAGCAACTTTGAATCCACCACACAGTACAAAAGCTTGTTAGTTTCATAATAATTAATCTAATCTGCATAAAGGTATATCATTCCTTTCAGCCCACTATACATAGCAAAATGATTATCTCAAAATTAAGAGTGTTTGAAGACAGTCAATGGTAAAGATACCATGAACCTTCACAGGAAAAATATTGACAGTAGGTTTCACTCCCCCTCACCATTTTCCCTCCTCCAGAACTGAAAAAAATAACATGAAATGTCAAGTACACCATCAAAATAATTGAAGGGTGATTTGCTGTTCCTAAAACATTTGAGCCACATAAACAGTCCATTTAAATGTTACTGCCCTAACATGTGTCCATCTGACCATGTAGACAAGCCAAAAGATGTTTCTAAATCCAGCTGTTTCCCCTGATGCTGCAGGCCAGGAGTGTGAGTGGAGCGGATCATCAGAGAAAGGCCCTGATGTGCTGGTGGGGTTGCTTCTTTAAGATTCAATACTGAGGCTTCAACTGTGAGAATGAAAAAACCACAAAATAATTGGCAAAGTCAGTGAATGCAGGAAGAACAGGAAAAGGAAGATAATGGGGCTTTTCCTGCAAGGCTGTGATGTTGCGAATGAGAAATGTTATATTAGTGAAGATGATGTTGAAAAGAAAGTGCTCCAAAAGAGGAAGAAACAAATGACACCTTGTTTAGAAAGTGTGGGTGGCAGGAAGAACAGTGATACTGTTAGTCACAGACAAAAGATGTGAGGGGACTGGACTGTTAAGAAAGATGCTGAGTTCAAACACTGTGTCTATGCAGTAGCATAAAGCCAGTCAGTGAAAGAATTTTCTTATGTGTCCAGGAGAGATAATTCATGAACTCCATTCATGTCTCCATGCATGCACTTCAGAGGTTTTGGAAAAATATTTCCCTAACATTTACACATGCAAGATGGAGTTATATAGTAGGAACAGATGAATTTGGAATAAGGTCAAAGAAAAGCAAATATCAGTAAATATTACATTGCATTGTATCGAAGAATGAATAGAGTAGAGTAGAATAGACCATTTCATTTGGAAGGGACCTACAATGACCATCTAATCCAGCTGCTTGACCAATTCATGGATGACCAAAAGTTAAAGCCTGTTGTTAAGGGCTTTGTCTAAATGCCTCTTAGACACTGACAGGCTTGGGACACCGACCACCTCTCCAGGAAGCCTGTTCCAGTGTTTGACCACCTGCTCAGTAGAGAAATGCTTCCTGATGTCCTACCTGAACTCTTCCAAGGCAGCTTTGAACACATTCCTATGCATCCTATCACTGGATTTCAGGGAGAAGAGCTCGACACTTCCCTCTTCCCCTCCCCTCTCAGGAAGCCATGGAGAGCAATGAGGTTGCTTCTCAGCCTCCTCTTCTCCAAACTAGACAAACCCAGAGCTCTCATTCACTCCTCAAGGAATGTGTCTTCCAGCCCTGTCACCAGCTTTGTTGCCCCTCCCTGGGTGCATTCAAGGACCTTCACATCCTTCTTAACTGGGGGGCCAGAACTGCACACAGGACTCCAGATGAGACACTGAGGCTGAACACAGCAGGATAATCATCTTTTTTTTCTGGCTGTTTGTGCTGTTTGGGACAGGATGGGGTTTGCCCTCTGGGCAGCTGGGGCGCACAGCTGGTTCCAGTTGAGCTGCTCCCAACCAGCACCCCTGGATCCCTTTCTGCAGGGCTGATCCCCCAGTCTGTACTTGTGCCCTGTGTTATTCCATCCTAGGTGCAGAATCTTGCTTTTGGACTTGCTAATTTTCATCCATTTGCAATTATAATATATTTTATGATATCAATATATTTTTGTTGGACAAAGTAATCAAGTATCTGACTGGTATAGACTAATTTGGTATGATAATTCTCTTGGGATCTAGAAACAAGTTTTTAAATCCATGTAACTGATCTTTCATTGAAATAACTTCTATTTTTGCAAGTTTATCAGGTAACACAGACTTTTGAGTTTGCTATTTTCAATTATTGGATTAAGGTCTAGGTGTTTTAATGGTCAAATGTTGCTTTAATTTGAAATTAAAGAGGAACACAGAGACAAGCGAGTTTGGAAGTGAAATTTTACAGACAGTTCTGAGCTTGTGCTCCTTTGGCTGTAGTGAAATTGCAATATCAGCACGCACAAGCATTTGCACCTTGTAAAACAATGTAGATTTCTCCCACATCTGTTGAGGATATGATCTTTAGAGCTTCATGGTCTACAAATCACCATCACATGACTACATAAAAATAACCCAGTGGAAAATCTCTACTAAAGTTAAAAGTACATGTTCTTTGTCCAAAAATCTCCATCATTATTATTACAGAATAATATAGGTCAGGTAAAGAAGAGACTTTTAAAATAAATGGTGAAGAGGGGAATTTCCAAACTTTCATCAAAAGGCTTGGCTATGTGTGTCACTCTAAGGTGCGCTGCACCCTTCTCATTTGGGCTTGTAAGCATGTGTTTTCTTTGGACAGGGCTGACAGCTTTCAAGATCACAATTTTCCTGTAATGAAGACCACCTAGAGAAACTGCTCCTCCTTTGCCTGTATCTGTCTCGTATGGGATTTATTTTGTATACTCCACCATGGAAACCGTAAGGACCATAACAATTAATGAAAATATTAAATCACATTCTTCTCTGTCACCTGTTACCCAAAACTCAGCGTTGCCTTGCTAGGCTCTGCTTGTGAGAGTTGCCCTTCATCACCTTCACAAGGAGTTCTGCTGCCACAGTTTTGAGGGAAGCCCCACTGAGTTTAGTCAGGTGTCTGCCTGGAGATGGGCTTTAGATCTAAATTTGCTACAGGATTCAGAGTAATCATCTGAGAGGGGTGATTTCAGCAAAGAGGTGGAGATCACATTGCTAACAAGACCACATTTAGCATGTGCAGGGAATGTCTGTGTGGCCAGAACAAATCTGACCCTGTCTAAGGATGGTAGGAAAGACTATGTGAGTTGATCAAAACAAGATACAGTATGTTTGTGCTTAACGTCTCCATTTGTTGCTACAGAGAGGTGGTGGCCTCTAGAGAACTCTGTACACTATGATGGCAAAGCTGAGACCTCACAGTAGATGTCATTGCTACTATTGTTTTTTTAAAACCTGGTGCACACTGGGGAGATGCTTTCTCAGTCTTAAACTCAGTTGGGCATATTGCATAGACAAAGTTTTAGTGCCTTGGACTTATTTTACTGAATTTTTAAAAGCCATTTTTAGAAGACATTAAAGCCAATTCAGGCTGCTTGGCACATGAGCTACAGTGGGACTTCAATGGCTTTAAAAGCAGGATTAGCTTGTCCCAGTCTGGGCCATATGCCCATGTGTCGGATCATGCTACAAGGTAAGCCTGCATCACAGATCAGGATGCAAATCTACAGCTGAGGGCTTTGGCTTCTGGAAGGGCTGGATGGGATTGAGAACTGCTGGGTCCAGCCCTCAGCTGCAGAGAGAGCAGCTGCAGCTGGTAAAGAGCTCTCAGGTGCAGCTGGCAAACAGACCACAGCACCCAGCATGGGATCAGAGAGCAGGAGTGAGCCAATGAGCTGATGTGCCTGTAGGGGAAGCTCCTGACCTGAAAGTGCCACAGCAGAGGATGGTGAAAAGGGAATCAAATGAGTTTCACATGCAGTGCATGAGACTGAGCAGGTCTTAAATCAGTGCTTCATTGTTAAGTGTTTTCACTGCTTATAAAATAAATTAATTCACTGGTGTTTATCTGCCTCTTTAGAAGTATAAAGTGCTATATAAATGTATTACCAGAATAGCAGGAGGAATATTTACCTGTGACTCCTTGACTGCTGTGCATTCTTGTCACTGCCATTTCATAATGGTTCAGTATCGAGGTTACTGATAGGATGGTCATTGCCAGACTTCTCTGGCACTAAGTTCTCCAAGTCAGGGCCTTATTCCCTCACAACATTTGCAGCAGCTGCATCAATCAGACCTCTGCAGAGATTCTGAACCAGTAACACAAATTAAAAAAACAATGCTTGTGATTTAATCCACACAGAGGACTAAGTTCTATATACTCATGAATATGTTTATGTTCTCCCGTACTTCAACCTACAGAATTTCACCCATTTGGCATTAATTCTGTACTTGTGTGTAATTGGATCCTTATAGAATATCTTTCTACATACTGAACTGAGCTTTTTCTCTGTCATTTTATGATTATAAAAGAATCCTAGGCAGGCTGTAATTTTTCTTTCATTTTTAAATCTCCTATTGAGTAATTCCTTTTATGATAATTTCCTGAGAACACGATGGAAAAAAAGAAGTTTCATTCAGATCTTCCAAAACAAGACAGAACATGCCCAGAGGTAAAATGCATGCACAAGTAGAACTCAAAACAAGTTCTGTAACATATTTTAGGCATATTTCATCTTCTATATGAGAAATGCAAATTTCTGGGTAATCCTGGCTGGTTGGGCTTCAGTTGTGCAGAGCTTTTGTAATAGACCATAAAGATTCATTAGATCTGTCCTAGATCAGTATTTTAGATCAAATAGACCCAGAAATCCATTAAGATGGAAAGTTTAATTATCTAGACTGTTTGGAAATCTGGCATAGTTTGTTCAAAACAGTACTAGAAACAATTTATTCATTTGACTATAAACAACATTTACAAATAGAGTTGTAAGGTCAAAATTAGCACATGGCACCAGGTTACTCTGTAAGTACCTCTGAGCTGCAAATTAGAGTACAACTATACCTAAGTTTCTGGTGTTTCAGCTACCATCTGAGCTTCAGATGTGCTGAGAACCCCCTAATGTCATTTAAGTTGATGAGGACTGTAACACTAAGCAAACCTAACAGCTGTGTGCAAGTAGTTTCAAGGTCTCCCTGCCATATAGTACAACTCCAGTCTGGGCAATCATTAATAGTTTTAATGATTCTCACAATAACAGTAAAGTGGAGCTTTTGACAGCTCAAGTCTAAAGTTTACACAAGTTTGGTTTTGGTGGTTTTTTTTTTTTGTTTGTTTGTTTGTTTTTTGTTTGGTTTGGTTTGGGTTGGGGTTTTTTTTGCTCATTTTATGTAAGTTTCTTGTCATTGTGATTATGACAAAAACCTTGAAAACATTGACCAAATATACTTTACAACCCCCAAACTCCCCAAGAATAATAAAAAAGGGAACATAAGTGGTGTTTTGTAAAGAAGAAGCTGTACAAATTTATAAGGAAATCTCAGTTTTAGCTGCACTCTGTAGGCTCTTTTTAAAGTGTCCAATGTCCTTCATGTAGTGCATGTAAACAAGAGCTATAGGTAAGTGGGAAATGAGACAGAATTGGAATAAAAAACTATAGGACTATTTTGATGCTAATTCTCTGAAGCTATTCCCAGTTTATAGATGTGTTAACAAATTACTTTTCTTGTATTCTATCCCCAAAATCCAATATCTAAGTTTATAGATCTCTCTGGCCAACCATACTTGGGTAATGAAACTACCCAGCCAGGGAAGCAACAACTGCAACTTTCTGTGCTATGGAAAACTAAAGGCAGTTTCCACTGTTGGGAATCCATTTTGTGGTGTCTGATATACACTGTCAATTTAATTAAAAAAGACCTTGTTCATTACTAGACTTCAGATTGCATATTCTAAAAAAGTCACCTCATATTCTGGTTTTATGGGTTCTGTGCCATGTTAAACAGCAGTTTCAAATCTCAAGTTCATTTGTTTCAGTGCCTTGGGAAGTATTTACTTAAAAGAGGGTAGAATAAGCTAATAGAATTGCAAAGAGGAAGAGGTAATAGACACAATGAACACAAGTGAACACACAGTGCACTTTTTGTCATATATATTGAAGAGTTGGTTCTTTGTCCTCATATAATCACAAAATTATCTTGAGTATAGGAGAGACAGAAATCTGGGAAAACTGTGTTGCAGTGACAGGTATTACCACTGCTATGTTACTCATCATTTATTTGGCTTGTAGCAATGCCAAGAGCAAAACTTGTGCTCATGATTCCACTTGTATTTCTAAGTGGTATTTCAATTTCCAGTTTGGAGGCTGCTTCTGTGGAGAACATCATATCCCTACTATGTCTACAGATGAACATTTGCCTCCAGTCCTTAACACTGTCTCCAGTACCACCTGCATTAGTCAAGTACAGTGTGCTTTGACACCCTCCACAAGGAATAATTTTGTAAACCACTTAAAAATCACATTTGTGACCGGCAATACAACAGAAAATAACAATGCTTGGTATCAACAAATAGCTCCTCTGGTGCATCACGACTAGCAACTTCTAGAAAAGTAGTTGTTTCTCCCTCAGTTACAGTTCATGTGCAAAGGCCTACTAGGTTTTGGTTTTTTTTGGGGGGGGGGGTCTGTCCAAAATACATAGTTTTGAGAAAAATATCGGTTGTTCTTCAGATAATAACGTGTACTTGCAAGACCAGTTTATATTCTGGATTAATTTGAGAGTGAAGAGAGTAAAAGAACGAATGGGATAAATATGGATGAAGTTAGTTTGGACTGTGGGATTTACCTTTACACGTGTCTGGTAGAAGGTGAAGGATCCCTTGTTCTGCACAAATCGGTAGACCAGCTGAGATTTCATGCACTGAGCTCATGTCCTGTTGTCCTTTGGGTTTATATCCTCATGGAGAGCAAGCACTCTGCTGACTCAGTTTAAAAACCTACTTGGGGATTGCAGTAAAAAAAGCAGAGTAAGCAAAAGTAAAGTAGCATCTGAGGACAAGGTTGTGTATCTGTGCCTTAAAGGTAGTTTTGATTAAACCTCATCTGCTAAGGCTTATGCATCTGGAAGTTAAGCATTTAAGTCACAGTCATGCCCAGTTCCCTTTGCAGTCTGTGCTGATACCCAGGCTGGAGTAGAGGGTGGTTAAGCTCATCACTGGACAGGCCTGTATGCAAAGTCAAGTAAATTGCCTTCCAGAGGTGTCTGCATCCCTCCCTGTCTACACTGGAAGGCCAGATGCCTAAACACAGATGCCTACACACAGATGCCTATACTGTAAATGCCATCATGGATGTCAGAAAGGTTAGACACCTAAATCTGAGCGTGTTGCTCTACACTCTCTTTATAGTCCATGGAAAACAGAAGTTCAGGCAGTAAAGCCCAGGAGGGAAACTGCAGATCAGCCAGACTGAGACTCCTAGAAAACATACAAGGGTAACAGAGAGTCAAACCTGTAAAAGTTTATGTTGCTGCTCCAGATCACGTAGGCTCCAGGGAGTAGGAGGTGAACTTCCAAGAGGCAGCACAGGGCTGAAATGCAAGAGACAGATGCCTGGCAGAGATCACTGAGGCCTGGGCAATACTGAAGGAAAGTAATAAAATAAAATCGATAGCTTCTTGGATTACACAGTTATAAAGAAACCAGGCAGGGCAGGATCTGTCCCTGCTATTGGCAAGCAGCCTTAGATGTTGAGGAGCACTGTTGGAGGCAAAGCTTTTTTAATATAGTTTTTTTATCTCTTGTAGTTGTGCAAGCATATAAAAAGACAGTGGAATAAACAAACAAATAAAAATAGAAATATAAACTTGCAGTTCATTTTGCTGCTAAAGCAAGGTTATAAACTGAATGGTTATGGAACATCACATTGGGTGATAGAAGTATCATAACTCCACTGAGTCTCTTTACCTCCAGGCACCTAAAAGTTTGGCTCAAACCCTCTGGTTTTTTATCAAATACAAATGTCTATGTAACATAGAAGCTCCCATAAAAGCTATTTATTGAACTCCCATCTTTTATTTCTTTTAACAGAAAAATCTTCTTGAAAAGAATTCCTGTATGGCAATAAAGTACCTGAGGAAAACAGGTCAATAAATCAATAAATGTATTTTCAGTTGTTGGAACACCTTTTAAGCACTCCCCCTCCCCTTTTGTACATTTATTCAGCCCCTATTTGTGAAGACTTTAATTCTAAGAGTCTTTGCTGTAAACTGAGAGCAAAAGGAAAAGCAAGAGTAGGATAATGGCCTATTGTGTTGGTAATGAATAGACTCAAGGCTGACCTGTTGTTTGTTTCATTTAAAAAGATCAGAGCAAGGAAGAATTGGGCCAACCCTCAACAGTGGCACTGCTCTGTCTGGGAGAATACGGGCCAGCACACTCAGCACTACATTCTTCCATGGGTTACCAAGATGCTGCAAAATTCAAATGAAATACAAGCAGTTTTAAAGCAAGGTAAATCCTTGGATTTCACAGGTGAGATACAGATAAATATACACAAAAGGAGTGGCATAATTTCTCCTTTATTAACAGGACTATTTGCTTGTGTATCCACTCTCACATCTTCCAAGCAAATGGCTTAGGATGAGAGAGAGACCAGAAGCATTGGTTCTGACAGTGTTCCTGCAGCCTGTTGTCCTTCTAGTTCACAAATCTCACCTCTGACAGTGATTGCTATCTGACCTTTGCACGAATATAAGAAATCCACAGTAGGTAAGTATGGAATAACCTGCTCCCCATAGAAAGTGACTCATGACTAGAGTTTGGCTTCACTTCTGACACGTAACGATCATTCTCCTTTCCAACCTTTCCACATTTAAATTTGATGACCATTCTGCTAAGTGTTATACCTTGTTCTGACTCTTCCTTAGCTCAGAGCATTTTCTTACGGGTCTGCACAGGACAGATTTCATACCCTGTATCTTGTTTTATAGTAGCACTCCCAACAACAGGGAAAAAAAGGGGTGAGGACATCAAGAGAACAAAGGGAATGGAGCCAGGATACACTGCCCAGAACCTTATACTTTGCTACAATGAATATTGATGGTTTTCAGCCTCTGCCTGTGAGATTAGGAGATTTCCATTTGTTGGCTGCTTTTCCAGGTCTTCTGGTTAAGGCTGGTGTATCCAAAGCTTGGGAAGAAAATCATGTCCTTTCTTTTGTTTATTTTGAAAATATATTAAAAATAGTTACAATTATCACCTAAAATACTAAGACAAAACAGATACTAACTTTTGCAGAATACATACTAATATTATAAAATATGTGTAATAGTCATTCCTTGCCTGTAACAGCTGGATCTCAGCTTCACTGGGTCATTTGGAGTTTAGTGCCAAGGAAAGACTTCCTACCTCACTCTAGGTGATACTGCTCTGTTTACCCAGCCAGTACAGCAGATACTTGCAAGGGTTGCCAGCAGTGAATGCTCAGTAACAGTGAAGCAGCACATCAGGCTCTCTCTCTGTACCCAGACAGCTACAGCTGACAATTAAGATTGTTTCTAGTTGATACAAAATGATGTTCAGGAAGGAGCTCAGGCTGCAGTACTAGCAGAGATGTTGCAAAGCAGTGGCTTTTGATCATTACTGGTTTGTTTTGCATTTGCAACTTGTTTGTCAAGTAATTAAAAATTCATTGCCACTCTCAGAAGGAATTAATCCTGCAGTTAAATCTGCACAGCAGCTATTCAACAGGAAAGTTCAAAGTGTGGATTCTACTTATTCTGAGTATTGGTAATTTTATTTTTTAATTTGAGATGACTTATGCATATGACCCTGTTCAGAAAACAGTTCATTTACTGGTTTGGATGACTCTCAAGCCTTCAGACAATGAGTATACAAACAATTTTACAGTAGGATGTAGAATATTTTTTGGCAGCTCACACCTGTTTATTTCATTCTTGAAAACTATTTATGTAATAGAATCGGTTAATTGATTGGCATCCTAATTTGTACTCATAAAACTCATCATGTGATTTTTTTAAAATGTAATTTTCAAAAATGGTTTGAGATTATGAAGTTTCAAAAGTATCAAGAGGACCCATCACATTATCATGGTATATAGTCATATTTGCTTTTGTATAACAAGGCAGCTTCAAAGAGCAATTGGTCTCAGTGCCCTGAGCTGGAGGACCATGACAGTGAGAATAATCAGCTCCCAGTTCACCCTGAAATTGTGCAGGATCTGCTGCTCCAGCTGGATCCCTGTGTATCTATGGAGCCTGATGGGAATTCATCCAAGAATCCTCAAAGAGCTGTCTGGTGTTACTGCAAAATCTCTCTTGATGATTTTTGAGTGGTCTTGGGAATCCAGAGAGGTCCCAGCTGACCAGAAACTGGTGAATGTTGTCCTGATTTCCAAGAAGGGCAAGAAGAAGGATCCCAGAAACTACAGGCCTGTCAGTCTCACTTTTGCCTGGTAAAATTATGGAGAAGATTATTCTGGGAAGTACCGAAAAACACTTGAAAGACAACGCAGTCCTTGGTCACAGCCAACACAATAGGAAAGTCCTGCTTATCCAATCTGATTTCCTCCTGTGATAAGGTAACTCACCTAGCTGATCAAGAGAAGCCAGCTGATGTAATCTTTTTTCAGTAAAGCTTTCAATAATGTCTCTTACAGGATCCTTCTGGACAAAATATCCAGCACACAGCTGGATAAACATGTCATGGTGGGTGAGCAATTGGCTCCTGGGTCGAGCACAGAGGGTAATAGTGAATGGGACAACATCAGACTGGTGACCTGTCACTAGTGGGGTTCCACAGGGCTCCATTAGACCCAGTTGTCTTCAACATCTTCATAAATGACTTGGATGCAGAGATGCTAAGCAAGTTTGCAGACAACACAAAACTCAGAGAAGCTGTTGACTCCCTCAAAGGCAGGGAGGCCCTGCAGAAAGACCTCAACAAATGAGAGGGCTGAGCAATCACCAACCATATGAAGTTCAACAAGGGGAAGTGCCGGATTCTGCACCTGGGATGGGGCAACCCTGTGTGTTGGTACAGACTGGGGAATGAGATGCTGGAGAGCAGTGCTGGGAAAGGGACCTGGGGGTCCTGGTCAATGGCCAGCTGAATATGAGTCAACAGTGCCCTGGCAGCCAGGAGGGACAACCATGTCCTGGGGGGCATCAGGCACAGTGGGATTGCACTGCTCTGCTCTGCACTGGGTTGGCCTCACCCTGAATATTGTGTGCAGTTCTGGGCACTGCAGTGTAAGATATTAAGCTGTTAGAGACTGTCCAAAGGAGGGCAATGAAGATGGTGAAGGGCCTTGAGGGGAAGTCTCTTGAGGAGTGGCTGAGGTCACTTGGTCTGTTCAGCCTGAAGAAGAGGAGACTGAGGGGAGACCTCATTGCAGTTACCACTTCCTCATGAGGGGAGGAGGAGGGATGGACACTGATCTCTTCTCTGTGGTGACCAGCAACAGAACCCAAGGGAATGGCCTGAAGTTGTGTCAGGACATGTTTAGATTGGATATCAGAAAAAGGTTTTTCCCCCAGAGAGTGGCTGGACACTGGAACAGGCTCCCCAGGGCAGTGGTCTTAATATCAAACCCATCAGAGTTCAAGAAGAATTTGGTGCATGATGTGACTCTTGGGCATGGTCCTGTGCAGGATTAAGGGTTGGACTCGATCCTTGTGGATCCCTTCTGACTCGACATATTCTGTGATTCTGTAATTACCAAGAAATTGGTAAATGGAGATGGAAAATCTTGTATTGAGGACCTCAGCACAAGCTATTTAACTTGTCATGGTTACTTTTGGGAAAAGGGGGGACCAGGAAGTAGCAACAATGGACTGAGGAAAGCCTCCAAAAAGAAGTCATGGGCCCATCTAAAGTAATAGATGGGGCACAGCCAGGCTATGTTAACAGGGTAGTGTGGGTGGAAGACTCCTAGAGCAGCAAGTAAGACAGTAAGAGAAAACAAGTGACTGATGAAGAGGAAAACCAAAGAAGACAGAGAAATCTGTAACATCAAACTGCCTGAAAACCTCTGGTGAGAAGGAACAAAGGTCTTGCTCATGACCTCTTTCACTGAATGTGTAAATAGGCTGAACAAGGGCTTGGGCTGCCCTTTCAGTGGTATTTAACTCTTATCTCCTGTGACTAATGAGCTTTGCTTAATAGAGGTAAGCAGGATCAAGGGGCAGCACGGATAATGGTGATGGCAATGTTCTATAAAGCATAAGGGAACCTTGGCTTCAGACACCGTGAAACACTACCAAGATGGGATCACTGCAGGTCATCTCATCAATTTTCTGCCACAAAGTGGTGGATGTCTCCAAGGTCCTAAGCCAGCTCACTGTAATGCTTTGAGACCTTTATCTTTCTTCCATGCCTCAAAGGAAAGGCAATGGTACAATATCCCTGGCATGATATACCACCCCAGCACTCAGATGAAGTATGTTCAAGTACCCCCTGAAGTCAGTCTCAGCTTTACACTGATGGGGGAGACCCTCTGCAAAGTAGAAGTTCCCAAAGTTTTGGACCACCTAGTCCTTTTTTTGAGAGAGATATAACAGAAAATGCCTAAGTTGGCCCAATAGATGTGAGATGTATACACTGCTTTTCTCCGACATGCCCTACCCTCTTTTGGAATATTTCTCTTCTTTCATACATTCCCCCAGATACATTTTAATGCAGTTCACTGGAACAGTTCAGGCCTCTCACCTTATCCAATTTCTTAACACGAATTTTTTTGAACTCAAAGGATGTACTGATCTTTACTCTTTCTCAACTAGAACACAAATATTGGAGAACAAAGGGCAAAGTTTTCCATCATGTTTAATGTGAAAAACTCCAGGACTCATTTGAAGAAATGTTGTGCATCCACCTATTATAAACACGGGAGGAAATACAGCAAACACCTACTTTTGGCTCTTCTAAGTCAAAAGAAGAGGTAAGAGCTTGTCTAAGCTAAGACTGCACTTAATTATTACATGAAACAGATTCCATCCTTCAGAAAATTAACCTTTACAAAGTTGTTCCAGTTGTTAATTATTTTCACTGCTAAGATTTTGTACAGTATTCTGATCCTGTCTAGTTTTGTCATCAAAAGTTGCCATACATTGATATACATTTATGGCCGTAACTGTACTGTATAATTTTATTGTGTACTGAAAATGCTCTTTTATGAATCAAGTTCTTAGAGACTATGTTTGTGTTAAACTCTCAAACTTCCAGTTAATAAAGAGAATAAATTGATCTTTGGAGTTTCTTACTAACAAGCATTTTTCCAGACCCTTAATAACTCTCACAGTATTTTTTGAGCTACGTGCAATTTATCTTAGACTGAGGACATTGTAGATGGATACAATATTCTAAAAGCATTTACCCTGAAAGACAGAAAACATGTAACTTCAAATCTCGTTTTTGATAACCCTATATTTATAATTCCAAAAAAGATACGATCCATTTCAGGCATAGTGTTCCAGAGGGAGCTCACTGCAGTGATTGTCTGCCACGATCCTCAGTTTTGTTCAAAGCACACAATGTGCCTGTCTGTTTCCTGAGTGTTAAAAACATGGAGTAATTTACATGAGCAAGATGAGGAGCTGTGTAAGCACTGCTCAGCAATAACTAGAACATCTCTGTGTTATCAACACTATTTTCAGCACAAATCCCAACCATTCTGTCCAAAGCCGGTAGAGTCCTAGGCCAAAAATTGTTTTGAAATCATTTGTGTTTATCAATATAACAATGCATATGAAGTCACAAAGGTATACAAGGAAGGAAATGGTAATGGTCAGAAAGATCCTCTCTACCTGATCTCCTACAACTTCCCAAGATGGGAGAGCAACCTTTTACATAGGCAGATCGTGATAGGACAAGGGGGAGTGGTTTTAAAGTAAAAAGGAGAGATTTAGATTAGATGTCAGGAAGAAGCTCTTTACTCAGAGAGTTGCTGGGCACTGGAAGAGGTTGCCCAAAGAAGCTGTGGATGCCCCATCCATGCAAGTGTTCAAGGCCAGGTTGGATGGGGCCTTCAGCAAACTGGTCTAGTGAATGACATCTCTGCCCATGGCAGGGGGGTTGGAATCAGATCATCTTTAAGATTCCTTCAAACCTAAACCGTTCTATGATTATGATTCTAAAATTACTGTAAGTTCTAACTTTATTCCTAAGTGACAAGATCTTACTTAATTTTGCTCTATTTCAATAAGTAATGATAATTTAACCTCCTAATGTTGTCTTAGATTTTAAACTGTAGATAGAATTTTGAATTTTAGCAGGTGGGTGATATACTTCAGGGCTCCTTTTTGATCATCCTCTGTGGATTCCTCCACCTGCCAACACACAAACAATTACAGGGTCAGCTCCTAGTCGGGTGAGTGGGATCAGAAGAGCCACTTGTTTTTCAGAAACATGAGGCAAAAGAGAAGTAGCTCATTCATGCCTCTCTGGGGCTATTTATCTTCAAGTTTCCTAGAAATGCTGACTGGCATAGGTCAAAATAAAGTATTTAATATAAAAATATAATACTTAACAGGTAAAACAAAAACTGTGCAAAGTTGCAATTTATGGTATCAAACAATTATCAACCTCTAAATCTTGCTCTCACCTTAGCTACCAATACTTAACTTTACACTGGGCAGAGAAATCACATTACTCCCTTAATAGAAAGTTCCTCTTGAAATATTCTATTGCTGCACCACATAAGAATATAGTTATTAAATGTGCACCCAATATTTATATGGGATGGTGGCTGCAAAGTATTTCCTTCTAATCTCCACAAAAAGACTTGTCTCTCAGCTCTGCAGTCCCTAGAAGGCCTTGTAAAAATTCTCTTAAAGATTGTTGGTATTTTTCTGCTGATTTCTCCATAAACATTCTTCCAGCTTTTAGGGCTGGACATTGCCAAACTTTCTGTGAAATATTTTTAACAATTTCCTCCTAGTCCTGTCAGTTGGTGTATGAACCAGCTTTATTAGGTTAGTTACTCATAAAATAAATCATATTAGGAGAAAATTAACCTATCAGCAAAAAACCTAAGAAAGTAAAGGGAAACTTCTGCATTTTTCAGAACACTGTGAGAAATATGTATTTCAGCAGGTTCTCAAGCTCTGCTGGAGTGTCAGGGACTAATGAAAGTTACTCTACATCACCTGCTGAACAGAGGTAAATAGACAGTCTGAATAATTAAACTGTCAGTTTAGCCAGTGGCTTCAATTTCACTTTTTCACAAAATAAAGAATTATGGAAAAAACTATTGGGTTATTTAGTTAATTTCCTGTCCTTGCAGAATAATCCCTCCAATGACATTTTCATTCCAATTTGTTCAATGCAGTTTAAAGGCTTGGAAAGCCATTAGCCACAGCTGTTGCCCAAAGAAGAATTCACAGTCTGATAAAACCTGATCCTTATCTTGACACACAAGTAACAACTTTTATTTTCATAATAGTATTGTTTCATGCCTACTTAAATAATGTCCTTGCACCTCTCTATACAGCTGATATACATCAAATGCCTAAAGGCTAAATTAGAAACTTCCTGTTTGTTGTCCTTTAGTGTCTGAAAACACCTGCATTTTTTTTGAGTCCGGTGAAAATACCCCAAGAATAATCCAAATGCAATCGTGTTTGCAATAGCTGTACAAGTGTGGCTGGCATGGGCTGTGATGGTGGGAAACACAGAGAGTCTCCTTTCTTGCCAGGTACCAGTGTTCCTTCTTCCTCTGTCTTTGTAGTCTGGTGCAATCCAGCTATGTGAATGTAAAATCAAATATAATATATAATACAAATACCCAAAAATATGCCAAATTGAAGTATCGAAGGCTCAACCTCTGGAAAGTTTGTTTTTTCCCTATTTTTCAGGAGTGTTTTTTCAGGTGTTTGGTAGTCCCATTGTATGTCCTGCCTTTCTGTGTGGAAGCATCCATTTTTATTAAAAAAGCAATGTGATTACCGAAATTTTAATAGCATCTTTGACCAGTTCTATGAATTCTGTTGTTACAGATCTCTGGGATTGAAAACTATTACTGACTTCCACATCTACTGGAGAACAGCAGAAAATACCACTTTTTCAGTAAAGCACTGGGGCAGAAAAGCACAGTTCAAAGCACCATCAAAGGCTTAGTGACTCTGTATCAGGAGTATGCACTGGAAGAAAGAGAGACAGAACTGTACAGAATCTCTCCTCTCAGAGGCAGGCTCTATTAGGGGCATAACAAAAACGTATTTAACTGGAAAGAGTAGCTGACACTCACCTACCTCCACTATCTCACTAGCAGGGTGAGAATTATCATATAACCAGGCCTTTATGACTTGTTTTTCTGCACTCACTTTATGCTCCCTCGCTACAGTACACATACTGTATGTAAATATCCATAATATTGAAAGTATAGTATAGAAAGGTCAGGTCTGTTTACCGTATCTTTGCCTTTATGCTGTACATTAACTCTGCAGCAGTGGAACAGGAGAGAAAACGCTGCTTTTCGTGTGGAGTTAAAATTCTGTGCCTCCCTCCAAGAAGGCAGTATACCTCCCCCTGGCCAAAGAAACCACCTGGATGGACATCCAGAAGTCTGCTACCTGTGGCATTTAAGAGCTGGAGATACAGCAACACATTTCGAGTGCCTCCAGAATTTAGGTTCTTAGAAGTCTAATTGCAAAATCTAATACAATCTGAATACAGTGTTTTGACAGAACAGCAAAGGATTGTGGATGAACCCTCATGGATGGTACATATACCCATGAAGCCAAGGAAGGTTTGAAACCAAACCCGGGGTTTTAAAGCATCCTCCGTTCCTTCAAGACATGAATTGTGTCCTGAAAAGAAAAAAAAATAACTGTTTCGGGTGGGCCAAGCGCAATACTTGCAATTAACTAACAAGAACACAAGCACTATGTGCTTGCAAAGCACAGTAAACCTAAAACTGACTGATGCAACACCGCGATACTCTGAGGCAAGGGCTGGAAAGCGGGACAGGCGAGCAAACCCTGCTAAGCCGCGGGAGCCGGGCGGGGGGACAGGGGCCCTGCGGGGTTCGGGCACCCCCACGGGAGCGGCCACGGGCAGGGCTCGGGGGGCAGCGGGGCCGGATCTCTGGGGACAGCG